>CAUYPK010149377.1:0-16917 GCA_963574355.1 Loris lydekkerianus | reverse complement strand
GCTGTTGTGTTTGGTACAGGGTTTTGTTGTACTGTTGTGTATAGATTTTGTAACAAAACTAGAAGGAATATTTATTATACTTTTTTGGAATTACTGTTATTATTTAGAGATGAGGTCTCACTGTGCTGCTCAGGCTGGTCTGGCATTCCTTTCTGTACTGTGCTGATCCCTTCCCTGAGGTCCCTGGTCCATGTTTCTGGTGGATCTGGATAGGGACCATACAGTTCTGGGAAAATGCATTCCACCCCACTCCTGACAGCTAGATAGGGAAGGGGAGGAGGGGCTGGATGGAATGAGCAGAGCTGAGTGAGCTGTAGTTTCTGCAAGGGGATCCATACCCTTCTCAGTGACAGGGCAGTTGAGCTCCAGCCAAGCCAGGCAGTCTGGCTCATGGGCAGGCCCTGGGGGCCAAGGTCCCCTTTTGCTAAATGGGTATACAGGAAAGTCTGTGTTGTGCTGGAGGATTCTGAGAGGAGTCTTCAACTCCCCGGCAGGGACAGGTTCTCCTTTTGCTCCTCTCTAGGTAGAAGTGGTAGAACTGCTGTCCCCCCCACCCCCCAGCATGTGAGTTGGGTGCTGTCCACAAATACTGGACTTAGCTAGAGGTTTACAGAAATGAGTCTGTTAATGTGATGCAAGTCTGGGCAAGACAGAAGGTGGCAGATAGAGCTGCTGGTATGGACAGCCACCCCCCCATGCAGCGGAACACCTGCTCTGGGAGGTGGGGCCATGTCTGTGGGAATGATGGGGGGAGGGTGGTTCTGCCATCAGGGTATATTTCATCTAGGTCTTAGAGGGTGAATGGGAGATCTGGGCAGCATAAACCAAAGCATAGAGGTGGGAGAGAAGCTGTGGGACTGTTCTTAGGCTTCCGGTAGTTTGATGTGGCCAGACCTCAGCAGGCAGGAGCTGAGGTTGACTTTAGGTTGGTGCCTGAGTTCTAAGAAGCTTGATCTTGTGAACAGTGGGCTTATGATAAGGGTTCCAAGTGGCACTCCTGAAATAGAAGAAAAGCCTGCACCAGGGCTGTGGCTGCAAAGGCCGGGTCCCCTGGGTCAGTAGGGGATTTAGATTGGGTGACTAGAGAGGCCTTCACAGATAAATTCCATCCCCAAAAGATGGGTCATTAGTGGTGCCTAAAGGATAGCAACACATTGATGCCTGGTAGTTGGCTGTCACCTTGGTCTGAGAAGCTCACTGCAGGCCAGGATTGGCTACAGGAGCTGCAAGGCAGGAGGATATTATTGGCAGCCCTGGGAGAAGGGGAGGTAAGAATGAATGGAGGCTGGGCTGCTCAGGGCCAAGGGAAGAGAGCGGGGGACACCAAGGGTGTCTCTTTGGTCAGGAAAGAGGAGAAGAAAGTCAGCAGGGAAATTGGGTGCTGCTAAGAAGCCAGATAATATTAGGGTTGGAGAAGACCCTTGGTCTTGGCCCTTAGCCATCCTGGGTAGAGTGGTTTGGGCAGTGTACCCAGGTGGATATCAGATTGTGGTGGGCTGAGTGGCAGCAGGTGAGAAGGGAGGGAAAAGGATGAGAAGACAGTGCCCTTGCAGGTGCCAAGGGTGAGGTGGGACTGTGGTGTCTGGGTTAGGGCCGAGGCTTGGGAGGACCACAGTCACAATTCAACTGGGCACATGCCCACCTGATCACCTGGACCCACCTGACTCAGCTCTGTTTTTTTCACCCCCCAGAGCCACCATCAGTCATGCTCTTGAATGGGGATTGCCCTGAGAGGCTGAAGAAAGAGGATCGGGTGGCCGAGCCACCTAGGGAAAATGGGCTGGATGAGGCTGAGCCGGGAGATGAGACCACTGGACAGGAAGTCATTGTCATTCAGGACACTGGCTTTTCGGTGAAGATTGTGGCTCCTGGAATTGAACCCTTCTCCCTGCAGGTATGGTGATGGAAGGAGTTCTAGGGACCAGAGCCCGAGCCTAGAGCATGAGGCCAAAAAGCCAAGCTTTGCTGCTGTGTGTCCTGGCCCCCCATAGGCAGGAAAGCCAGGGTCCTGTGCCTCTCCTAAGGTCACTCAGCTAGTGTGGTAGACATAGGAATCAAGTCCACGTTCAGGTCATTTCCCATGGCTAGAGGACAGCTAACGGCTGGGACTGCCAGCTGTTTGGGGTGAGGAATATTCATGGCTGACAGTGTTGGGGTCCTGGCACCCCCCAGCCTCTTGCCCTGTGATTTTACCACCTATCAGAAGGGTAGTCTCCACAGTCAGAGCCAACCTAGAGGCATTGCAAACTGGTAACTCACTGGGGGACAAGGCAAGGCCCCAGAGCACTCTTTCTGGAAGGCAAAAGACATTTGCCTTCTAGGGAAAGGCTGCCATTTTCTCCCTCAGTTTTTCCTTCTGCTGAGTCTAAGCTCAGGGATTGCACTTGGTCTCAGGAGTAATCAGCGGGGCTAGATTCTGTCCTGTATACACACGCAGGGGCAGGTGGGCATGGTGTTTGAACAGGGCCTGGAATTTAAAAGCTAAAAGGTGGGAAACTGAGTACTTTGAATACTTATTCTTGATGCTTTGGGCTGGGGACAAGGGGATATGTCCTCTTTCCCCACTATGTGGCCTCTTACTGAGTGATTGGGCTTTCTTGGCAGGTATCCCCCCAGGAGATGGTGCAAGAGATCCACCAGGTGCTCATGGACCGTGAAGATACCTGTCACCGTACCTGCTTCTCACTGCACCTGGATGGCAACATGCTGGATCATTTCTCAGAGCTGCGCAGTGTTGAGGGGCTGCAGGAGGGCTCAGTGCTCCGTGTGGTAGAAGGTTGGTCCAGAAGTTGGGCGGCTTGCCCAGGGGAGAGTCCCAGGGACAGGGACAAGGCAGCATTGTAATACCCTTTCTGGGATCTCTGTGTCACAAACAAGCATGTGGAGGTGGGATTGGAGCACAGAGCTACTTCTTAGGCCATCACATTTGTGGCCACCAACTTCATGGCCCACAGGTTAAAGGACAGATTTGTAATTCTACAAAAATCAGGCAGTACCAGGCCAGGGTTTGAATCAAAATGAGCTCAATTAAATTCTATAAAGATAGATGATAAGGCTTACAAGGAAACTAAAAACTGGGTGCAGTGGCTCACACCTGTAATCTCAGCATTTGGGGGGGGGGCTAAAGCCCAAAGTTTAGGCCCTTCTGCTTAAGGCCAGAAGTTTGAGTCCAGCCTTGGCAACATAGACCGTATCTCTACAAAAAAGAAAGAAAAAATTAGCTGAGCATGGCGGTGCATACCTGTAGTCCCAACTACTCTGGAATCTGAGGCAAGAGGGTGGCTCGAGCTCCAGGTGTCTGAGGTTGCAGTGAGCTATGATGACACCATTGTGCTTTAGCCCAGGTGACAGCCCCATCTCAAAAAACCCAAAAGATTCATAACCCTTGAGTGGGGAAGTTAGGCCTGAAGTCAGAGCTATCAACAGGTGTAGTGAAACTGGTGTGGTTGTAAAACAAAAGTGACTATCAGCTACAGTTCCCTGGGAAGTCGCCAGGGCCTGTCTGCTTGTTAAGAGCAAATATGGAAAAGGTCTGTAGCTCAGTGGTGTCCTCAGTTGATCACAGAACCTCTTTCTTCCTCTAAAAGAACTGCCATTAAAGTCCTAGAAAACACACACGGGGGGACTTGTGTGTTGAAGTTGAAGGTCCTGGAAAGTCCTCAGGCCACTACTAAGTGAGGGCTGCCCTGGGAGAACAAGGCTGAGGTCGTGGGGGCCCAGCAGCTCAGAAGGCCCTGCCCACTAGTTCATGGAAAGCAGGCAACCTGTGGGCTCCCCAAGGCTTGTGAGTGTTTCAGGAGGCCTTTGGCAGGAGATTTTATATGAATAAGCATACCTATTCACCAGCAGGCAGCAGTCGGGTTGTATGTTATGTTTTGAAACCAGAACTCCAGCTTTTATATTCATAGTGGAATTTGAAAATGGAAGCCGAGGGTTGAAAATGAAAACCATTCATGATAGCATCCCTGCAGACTATTTTCTGTGCTGAGTAGGTTGTTCCAGGGTGAAGAGCCCTGTGACACCCTGCTCGCTTCTCCTTTCCTGACAGAGCCATACACAGTGCGCGAGGCCCGCATTCATGTGCGCCACGTCCGGGACCTGCTCAAGAGTCTGGATCCATCTGATGCCTTCAACGGAGTTGACTGCAACTCCTTGTCCTTCCTGAGTGTCTTCACCGACGGCGACCTGGGAGGTGCAGGAAGCATTAGGAATGGGTTGGGCAGAGAGGCAGAGAGCAAGGTGGCCAGAGGCTGAGGGGCTAGGGACCAGACCTTCCTCCTGGAGGGACCTGGGCCTAAGGTGTCCAGACTAGGACCATATTGAGGCTGGGAGATGGCTGTCCCTGTTGGCCCTGTGCTGACCGCCAGCCTCGGGTCCCTCAGACAGTGGGAAGCGGAAGAAGGGCTTGGAGATGGACCCCATCGACTGCACGCCACCTGAGTACATCTTGCCAGGGAGCCGGGAGCGGCCACTGTGTCCCCTGCAGCCCCAGAACCGTGACTGGAAGGTGGGCCTCCGTAGGGGAGTGAGGAAGCGGGTCCTTGGTGAGTGGAGGGCTCCACACTGGCAGACCTGGCCCACTCATGGCTGGCCATCCCTGCAGCCCCTGCAGTGCCTCAAAGTACTGACCATGAGCGGCTGGAACCCGCCCCCCGGAAACCGCAAAATGCACGGGGACCTCATGTACCTGTTCGTGATCACAGCTGAGGACCGGCAAGTCAGCATCACAGCATCCACGCGGGGCTTTTACCTGAACCAGTGAGTCCCTGCCTACCTGTCTTGGGACCCTGGTTTGCTTGGCTGTTCCAAGTCTGGGCAGATATCTGGGGCACCCCTCTGAGTGGCCACCTTCCCGTTGCAGGTCCACAGCCTATCACTTCAACCCTAAACCCGCCAGTCCCCGCTTCCTCAGCCATTCCTTAGTGGAGCTGCTCAATCAGATCAGCCCGACCTTCAAAAAAAACTTTGCTGTGCTGCAGAAGAAAAGGTAGTGCCTTTGTTCCCACGGCCCCACCTTGTCTCACGTCTGTGGGGATATGAGATGAACTGGCCAGCCTGAACTTCAATTGCTTCTGCCTGAAGAAATTGCCCCAGCCTACAGTGCCCAGGTCTCCCTGTAGGAAGCTGTCAGCCAGCCCTAGAGACAGCTGCCCAGGAGGGGCCCGTTCACTTCCAACTGACTCTTCAGGGCAGCATCTCAGGGCAGGCAGATGGCAGAGCAGGTGGAGGCCTCAGAGAAAACAGGGCCTGTGGCAGGGCTCTGAACTTGGTAGGTCACCCCATCTCTCCCTCCCCTTCCTGCCACAGGGTCCAGCGCCACCCGTTTGAGAGGATCGCCACCCCGTTCCAGGTATACAGCTGGACGGCCCCGCAGGCAGAGCACGCCATGGACTGTGTGCGTGCAGAGGACGCCTATACCTCGAGGCTGGGCTACGAGGAGCACATTCCTGGACAGGTGCCTGCTGCCTGGCCCTGCCCTCACTGGGCACCCCTCCGTCTTGGGTGCTGAGCTGGTTCTCTTCACTTCCCTGGAGGCTCCATGCTTGTCTGTTCATTTGGGAGTCTGAAGGGCTACACATGGGGAGGTGGAAGAAGGGACTTCTAGGAGCAGATTTTGGGGCATCATATGAGCCCTCATCTCCCTCCCTCATCCCTCTGCAGACCCGGGACTGGAATGAGGAGCTGCAGACGACAAGAGAATTACCTCGAAAGAACCTGCCCGAGCGGCTGCTTCGAGAAAGAGCCATATTCAAGGTGCCTGCAGCTTCTGCCTTTCTTCTGGCCTCTTTGAGACTTTGAGTCTATGGGTGGGAGGGCTCTATTGCCATCTGGGCTGGGTGTGAAGGGCCACCCAACTTCCCTCTGTCCATTGCCTTGGGGCCCTGGCCTGGGCTTACACTCTGACCCTTACAGGGCTGAAGCTAATTTGCATGGTACTATCAGCCTGTTGGGATTTGAACATTATCAGTTCCATTACTAAAAAAGGGAAGAAATGAGGAAAAAATAGTTGCTTAAAAAAAATAAAAACCGGGCGGCGCTTGTGACTCAATGAGTAGAGCGCCGACCCCATATACTGAGGGTGGTGGGTTTGAACCTAGCCCCGGCCAAACAAAAAATAGCTGGGTGTTGTGGCAGGCGCCTGTAGTCCCAGCTACTTGGGAGGGTGAGGCAAGAGAATCACCTAAGCCCAAGAGCTGGAGGTTGCTGTGAGCTGTAATGCCACAGCACTCTACTGAGGGCAACAAAGTAAGACTCTGTCTCTAAAAGAATAAAATAAAATAAAAACCTCCCATAATCTTACTTGCTAGAGGTGACAATGGTAAAGTAAGAGCTGGCCTCTTGGTTACTAACTTTGCTGGAGCAGTGTCAGGTGCTTTATAGGCATTACTTCTTATAATCTTTTAGACACCTTATAAAGGTCAATATATTTTTATAAGTGACCTTGTAAAGGTTGCTATTTCATTTATTTACTGTGTGCGCACAGAGGACGCCTGTAAGAAAACTGGGTCTGAGGGCGGCGCCTGTGGCTCGAGGAGTAGGGCTCCTGGCCCTGGCCAAAAACTGCAAAAAAAAAGAAAGAAGACTGGGTCTGAGAGGTTACCTGTCCAAGTTCACCTGGCACATAACTGAAGGGTCCCAAACCCGCTTCATCCCTCCTACCTTGTTAATCAGCTCTGCTGTCTCCCTGAGTATAAGTCTTTAGTTTTTTTTTCTAAAATAGTTTTCTTTTTTTTTTTTTTTTTTTTTTCTTTCTCAAAAATAGTTTTCTTTAGGATGGCGCCAGTGGCTCAAGGAGTAGGGCACTGGCCCCATATACTGGAGGTGGTGGGTTTAAACCTGGCCCTGGCCAAAAAAAAATCATTTTCTTAAAAAAAAAGAAAAAGTGATTTTGTTGCCCTTTCCAAGGACACTGAGGCTGGGGGGTGTCCTTGGGCTCCCAAGACAGGCCTAGTTGCCTCCATCACCCAGGTAATGCAACTTGAGTCTTGAGCCGGCCCTCTCACCCTCTGGACTTTGGCCCTTCCCAGGTGCACAGTGACTTCACAGCGGCAGCCACTCGGGGTGCCATGGCGGTCATTGACGGCAACGTGATGGCCATCAACCCCAGTGAGGAGACCAAGATGCAGATGTTCATTTGGAACAACATCTTCTTCAGCTTGGGCTTTGATGTCCGTGACCACTACAAGGACTTTGGCGGGGACGTGGCAGCCTACGTAGCACCCACCAATGACCTGAATGGCGTGCGCACATACAACGCAGTGGACGTAGAGGGGCTGTACACACTGGGCACGGTGGTGGTGGATTACCGTGGCTATAGGGTCACAGCCCAGTCCATCATCCCCGGTATCCTAGAGCGGGACCAGGAGCAGAGTGTCATCTACGGCTCCATCGACTTTGGCAAGACAGTGGTGTCACACCCGCAGTACCTGGAGCTGCTGGAGCGCACAAGCCGGCCCCTCAAGATCCTGCGGCACCGGGTGCTCAATGACCGCGATGAGGAGGTGGAGCTCTGCTCCTCTGTCGAGTGCAAGGGCATCATCGGCAATGATGGGCGCCATTACATCCTTGACCTGCTGCGCACCTTCCCCCCTGACCTCAACTTCCTGCCCGTGCCTGGAGAGGAGCTTCCTGAGGAGTGCTCTCGTGCCGGCTTCCCCCGCACCCACCGACATAAGCTCTGCTGCCTGCGCCAGGAGCTGGTGGATGCCTTTGTGGAGCACAGGTGAGGAGCAGCCCTGCAAGGCCAGGCCCACCACTCCCTGCAAGGGGGTTGGGTACCCTGGGTTGTTCTGAGGCCAGATCCTTGAAGGGAGAAAGTCTAGAAAGGGAAGAAGGGTTGGCTCAGGCCACACTTGCTGGACCCCCTTCACTCTCCCCACCCAGTCTGCCACAGACTCCTCGGTGTAGAGGTACCAAAGCAGGACTGGGCTGACGTGCTGCTCTCAGAAGGAGCATCTGGAAATGGGAAATCTGCTGGGGTGGTTGTGAATGTCATACTAGGGCACAGCAAAGGGACCACAGGTACTTAGGAGTGACCCACATCAAACATTTATGCAATGAATAACTCTGAACATGCCAATGTTACCCCGTCTCTGTCAGGAGCCCTGGCCTAGTTGGGGAGCCATTCCTCCTGACCCCCCACATCCTAACTGTCTTCTTCATATCCAAGGAGATCTTGGTTTTTGCTGTAACCTGCTGCTTTCTGGCACATGCGTGCACGTGTTGACACTCTCACTTGGGGCAGGATATGTCCCATGCCTGGGGCTTGTCTACCCCCAACATTCCTCAACTCCCACAGGCCAAGAACCTGGGACCAGGCTCTGGGCCCTGCAGCCAGCGGGAAGCTGCTGGCAGCAGAACTTTCAGACAGCCCTTTCCCATGTCCTGCTCTGTCCCATCTGTCTTGCTGTAGGTACCTCCTGTTCATGAAGCTGGCGGCCCTGCAGCTAATGCAGCAGAAAGCCAGCAAGCTGGAGAATCCCACCTCCCTGGAAAACGGCAGTTCTCCGTCCTCAGAGTCCAAGGCTGAAGACCCCCCTGAGGCAGAAAGGGAGGAGGATGGCAGCAACGCCAGTGGCCTGGCCAGGGTGAAGGAGCTGGCAGAGACCATTGCTGCAGATGATAGCACAGGTGAGGCTACAGTGGAGGCTGGAGGACAGCCTGGTAGCTAGTCTTTGCCCCTTTCTCAAGGAGCTGGGGTGAGGCTCAGGGCAGCCCAGCCCGTGATAGTGGAGTGGATCCACCTTCCATCAACTGTGTCTCCACAGCAGATCCTCGGAGTCGAGAGGTAATTCGCAACGCGTGCAAGGCAGTCGGCTCCATCAGCAGCACAGCCTTCGACATTCGCTTCAACCCTGACATCTTTTCTCCAGGCAAGTGCTGGGGGCTGGTCAGTGCAGGAGCCCTGCAGGGTGGGGCAGAGCCTCTTGGGGGTTCTTGGGCTCTTGCTGAGTCTGTGAGCCCATCTGAATGTTACTCCCACCAGCCCTGGTGGCACCTGCTTTGTCTGTCCTGCCTGCCTCACCTCCCTTCCACCTGGCTCAAGCTTTTCTTTGCTCTCTTCTCCAGGGGTTCGTTTCCCTGAGTCTTGCCAGGATGAAGTTCGGGACCAGAAGCAGCTGCTAAAGGATGCAGCGGCCTTCTTGCTCTCCTGCCAGATCCCTGGCTTGGTGAGAGCACAGCCCCAAGGGCAGTCAGGGTGGCTCCTTCACCTCCCACTCCAAGCTTGTGGGTGTTTCACAGGAGTGGCTTCCCTGGCTCTTCCTAGCCTGGGAGTCAGGCAAGGCAGATGGCCATCACATTTCACAGATGGGGATCCTGCCCCATCCAGGGCTCCACAGGAGTGGGCTCTGCCCTACTGAGTCCTCCATGTGGGGCTAGGAGAGCTGGGAGTGAGCTCCTGTGCTCAGGTGGCACTCTCATCTCAGGCTGCTGAGCCTCAAGCCCTCTGGGGATAGAGTAGCGGCCCCCAAGTGGTCACCCTGCTCTCTTCCGTTGGTCAGAGAGGAAGGAGCCCGTTCCACCTGTTGGGCTTTCTCAACCTTTACCTGGCAGACTGCTGGCCCTGCATCTGAACAGGGTTGCTCTCCCTGTGCCCATGCTGGAGTGCAGGGCAGGTTTTCAGGTCCCTACTGCTGCTTTGTCTGCTTCCCCTTTCCAGGGAGCTGGGGTCTGAGTCCTGTCCTCCCCTCAGGGCCCCAGGACAGCGTGTGCTCCCCGGGGAAGACCCAAGTGGGGGAGGGCCTGACCTGTCGCACCCACAGGTGAAAGACTGCACAGAGCATGTGGTGCTGCCCATGGATGGGGCCACGCTGGCCGAGGTGATGCGCCAGCGTGGCATCAACATGCGCTACCTGGGTAAGGTGCTGGACTTAGTGCTCCGGAGCCCAGCCCGCGACCAGCTGGACCACGTCTATGTGAGTGCCCCAGGAGGGCCATGAGACCGGTGGGGCCAGGGTGGAGGCCTGGAGCCTGACCATGGTTCCCTTTTGAACCTTTTCAGAAAATTGGCATCGGAGAACTCATCACCCGCTCTGCCAAGCACATCTTTAAAACATACTTACAGGTGCCTCCCCAGCTGGCCAGGGCCTCCCTGGGTGACGTTGGGCATTGGGGAAGAGCCCCAGGTTGGGGCGAAGGGCCCTTGTGACATTGGTCAAAACCTCCCTCACAGGGTGTTGAGCTCTCGGGGCTCTCAGCTGCCATCAGCCACTTTCTAAACTGCTTCCTGAGCTCCTACCCCAACCCTGTGGCTCACCTGCCTGCTGATGAGCTGGTCTCCAAGAAAAGGAACAAGAGGAGGAAAAACCGGCCTCCAGGAGCTACAGATAACACAGCCTGGGCTGTCATGACCCCCCAGGAGCTTTGGAAGAACATCTGCCAGGAGGCCAAGAACTACTTTGACTTCAGCCTTGAGTGGTACGTATAGGCAATGTGGCTAGGGCAGGGATCTGTGGGCTTGGATGGCATTGGGGCCTGTGGTCCCAGGGCAGCAGGGTGAGAAGAGAAGCGGGTGATTGTGAAGGGTACTTGCTTTGGGAAGTGGGACTGGAGGGTAGGAATGGGAGGCCCCTGGGGCAAAATAGCTGTCAGGGCCAGGTGGGGCTGGGCAGTACTGGGCTGCTCAGGCCCACCTGCTTCCCCAGTGAGAGCGTGGACCAGGCTGTGGAGAACTATGGCCTACAGAAGATAACGCTGCTGCGTGAGATCTCGTTGAAAACCGGCATCCAGGTGGGCATGACTCATTCCCTGCAGTGCCCCAGAAGGCAAGGGAAGGTGGCTTTTCTTAAGGTGGCCATCTCTTTACATGGTGGGGGGGTCAGGAGGTGCTGGCCATCTGAGCCCAGGGCTGAAGCCGCTCTGGGTGTTGGGCTCGCCTCAGATCCTGTTGAAGGAGTACAGCTTTGACAGCCGCCATAAGCCAGCGTTCACTGAGGAGGATGTGCTCAACATCTTCCCTGTGGTCAAGCATGTCAATCCGAAGGCCTCGGACGCCTTTCATTTCTTCCAGAGTGGACAGGCCAAAGTCCAGCAGGGTAAGTGGCCAGGTGGGGCTGTGTGGAAGTGGGGGCTTCGCATGTCCCAGGCCTTGACCTTGCCACCCTGGGGGTGCCCTGTAGGCTTCCTGAAGGAGGGCTGCGAGCTCATCAATGAGGCCCTGAACCTGTTTAACAACGTGTATGGAGCCATGCACGTCGAGATATGCGCCTGCTTACGCCTCCTGGCCCGTCTCCACTACATTATGGGCGACTATGCCGAGGTGAGCCTTGAGCAGCCTGTAGGCTGAGTCAGCACAGGCCCTGGGGCCTCCCTGGTGTTGGGGATGTTAAATGAGGGCTCTGGGGCTATGGGTTGCCCTCTGTCTGTGCTTCCCCCAGCCCTACCATCGACAGCCATGTCTTTGAGAGAGCTTGGGAGCCTCCTATGTTCTCCAGCTAGGAGGATGTGGTGGGGTGCTGGCAGGGCTCCCCTCACAGGGCGTTGGCAAGGACACATTCCAGAGCATAGTGCTGAGCACCTGGCAAGCACCCCATGGAAGTCATGGTCATCTGTAACCACGTGTGGCCCTGTGGCAGTCAGACTGCCTCGCCTGGCTGGGGTTGGAGAGGCTGTTCCAGGGGTCAGCAAGCTTCAGGCTCCCTCAGTTAAAAGAGATTTTTGTTGTTGTTGTTTTATGTATTTTTTAAGTTAATATTTTAGTTTTATATTTATATAGATTTTGTTATGGAAAAGAGGGCTTAGAACCGCAGTTTTAGAAGGACTCAGCAGGCATGCACTGCCACAGCCTGACACGTCACGAGCTGCACGGTGGGGACAGCTTGCTCTCCAGGGCCAGCGATTCTAGGTGTACAGCAGGGCCCACCCTAGGATTGACACCCTTCCTCTCCTCAGGCCCTGAGTAACCAGCAGAAGGCAGTGCTGATGAGCGAGCGAGTGATGGGCATTGAGCACCCCAACACTATCCAGGAATATGTGAGTAGATAGGGAACCATCCATGTGGGAGGTTTCTTGGTGCCCTTGGTGCCCTGACCTTTGTGCTCAGCCCTGACCTATCACTCCCCACCTTCCCGCAGATGCACCTGGCCCTATATTGCTTTGCCAGCAGCCAGCTGTCCACAGCCCTGAGCCTGCTATACCGCGCCCGCTACCTTATGTTGCTGGTGTTTGGGGAAGACCACCCAGAGATGGCCCTTCTGGATGTGAGTGCTGGGGAGGTGGGTGGCAGGGACTATTCCCAGGGCATTGGGAACTGACCAGGGCCCCTCGACTGCCCCCAGAACAACATCGGGCTGGTGCTGCACGGAGTGATGGAGTACGACCTGTCGCTGCGCTTCCTGGAGAACGCACTGGCTGTCAGCACCAAGTACCACGGGCCCAAGGCCCTCAAGGTGGCCCTCAGGTGAGGGAGGTGGGGGACGGACCCAGTGCTCTGTCTTCATCAGATTTTTCTCTTGAGAAAATTTCTCTCAACTTCTTCTGAGCCCTGAACTTGCTGTTCCCTTCCAGTCAGTTCCAGGGAGGGATCTAGGGGAGACTCCACCAACCCCAGTCAGGTCCCCACTGCCCCGCTCACTTCTGTCCCTCCCTCCTCCTGTGTGCCTCCTGGCAGCCACCACCTTGTTGCCCGGGTCTATGAGAGCAAAGCTGAGTTCCGGTCTGCGTTGCAGCATGAGAAGGAGGGCTACACCATCTATAAGACCCAGGTGGGCTACGGCAGGGCCTGGGGGCTGGAGCTGGGCCTGTGGGCTGTGGGCAGCCTGATCCCTTCGTGCCTCCGCCCTGTCGCCGTAGCTGGGCGAGGACCACGAGAAGACTAAGGAGAGCTCTGAGTACCTCAAGTGCCTGACCCAGCAGGCTGTGGCCCTGCAGCGCACCATGAACGAGATCTACCGCAATGGCTCCAGTGCCAACATCCCGCCCCTCAAAGTATGTTCTTGGGTGGGGTGGGGGCGCTGGGGGGTGAGTGAGCCTTGCTCACTGTTCGTCTGCTACCCCTCAGTTCACAGCCCCAAGCATGGCCAGTGTCCTGGAGCAGCTCAATGTCATCAATGGCATCCTGTTCATTCCTCTCAGGTAAGGGCTCCTCCTCCAGGCACCCACCCTGCTTGAAATGGGCCTCTAGCATCTTTTCAAATATGCGCAATACACTAATACATTGGCATGGTTCAAAATCGAACATGTAGCCAGTAGTGAGAAGTTCCCAGTGAATCCTTCCAGAAATACTCTGCATAACTGACCCAGTGTATAGCTGTGATCTTTTTCACCTGTTTTTTTTACACTAAATTGTAGCATATGATGCATAAAGATTTTCTTAAGACAGAGTCTCACTTTGTCACCCTCAGTAGAGTGCTCTAGTATCATAGCTCACAGCAACCTCAAACTCTTGGGCTCAAGTGATCCTCTTGCCTCAGCCTCCCAAGTAGCTGGGACTACAGGTGCCTGCCACAACACCTGTCTATTTTAAGAGACAAAGTCTCACTCTGGCTCAGACTGGTCTTGAACCTGTGAGCTCAGGCAATCCACCTGCCTCAGCCTTTCAGAGAGCTAGAATTACATGCATGAGCCACCACCCCTGGCCTCAAAAGATTTTTTTTTTTTTTAACTTAACAATGTAAAGTAGAATCTCTGTAAGGTGACCCCTGAAGGGACTATAACAAACTGGTCAATGTATGGAGGTGGTCAACATAAGGAACTAGGGCTATATTACTGATATGTACATGTGGTGCTCGTTTGGTCTATGAAAATTAGGTCAACTTACAGAGGTAGTCAGCTATGGAGGGTCTGGAGGGTCTGCTGTATCTTGGTGGTCTTTCATATCAGTACCTAGAAAGTGGCTCCATCATCCCTCTGACTGCCCACTGTCCAGCATGGGGGCAGAGAGCGGGCCCTGAGGACTCCCAGGGGACTCTAAGCAGCTGCTGTCCCCTCCCTCCCATGTAGGGGACAGTTTGGTCAGCTCAGGGTGTAGCTTCCTGCCCCCCATGTCCATTTCCTACTTGGTAGAGGGGAAGCCTGTAGGAATTAGGTGTGGGGGTGGGAGATAGGCCTTAGGCATTTAGGAGTCTTTCCATACTCAAGTGGAAGTGTAACCAAAGCTGGTTGGGTGTTAGAAGGTCCAATCTGATCTGCCCTCACTCTTACCCTTCTACTTAGCCAAAAAGACCTGGAGAACCTGAAAGCTGAGGTGGCAAGGCGGCACCAGCTCCAAGAGGCCAGCAAAACCAGGGATAAGGCTGAAGAGCCCATGGCCACAGAGCCCGAGCCAGCAGGGGCCCCAGAGGACATGGGCTGCCAGCCCCAGGCTGCCAAGGACACTTCCCCAAGCTTGCAGGAATAGAAAGGGAGAGACAGATGGACAGTCAGCGGCCCCATCACCAGTGACCCAGACTCCAGGAGAAGGGGGGCGTGCCTGCAGATGGGAAGAGGAAGCAAGTCCCTCTTCTTCCATGTTCCAACCCCACCCCTAGCCCCAGCATCCTCCTGGGACCCCAGCCTGGCCTGCCTGCCCCCCCACCCCAAAAGATGTTTTTGCACTGGTTCATTGAATATATGATGCAGAGGCCTAATTGAAGACCTGTGAATGGAGTGTGTGGGCATCAGTTCCCAGTTGGGGGGCAGGTGCCCCCCATCCTCCAGCAGGTGTGTGCGAGTGTGTCCATGCCCATGAGTGTCTGAATCCGTCCTTCCTAACTTGTACATGGCCCCCAGTCGGTTCTGAGTGGACGAGGTGCAGCGGAGAGTTCTCAGGTCATTTGTATGTCTGACTTTAATGGCTGCTGCTTTTTCTGCCACTGCCCCCAGGCCCAACCTGGCTGAAAGTCTGGGTTTTAAGGCAGACAAGATGGGGGCTTTCCTGTGTCCCAGGATGCGAAGCCAGAGCTCTGTGGTAGGGCTGGAGGGCTGGGGTGCACTTTGGTTTTGTGGCTGCCGCTCTGGGGCAAGGGAGGGGTCGGTGGTGGCATTCCCTGAGCACCTATGCATCCGCCCTGGCCCATCTGCCCTTAGGCCCAGCAGCAGGCACTACCACAGGCTCTGACAGGCCTCCCTCTGCCTGCACCCCTGGTAGGGATGACCCTGGGGGTTAGTCTGAATGTATCCTTCTCCTCATTTTAACCTGAGCTGCCTAACGCACAGTGGAGCTAGGGGACTTGAGAGGCTGGGGGTCCAGGGCTGAATCATGGATCCTGGGGGGGAGTTACCGGATATAGGAGTGATCATCACCTCTTTGTGAAGCCCAGCTCCCTCCCTGGTCCTGACCCCACATGCACCTTCTATGGAGTGGCAGGGAAGGGAGGGGGTCCCTCGAGGCCCCCTTGCTGCTCCCTCTCCTGCCTGCCTGTGCTGCTTCTCTGGCTTCTCTGCCTGCTGTCAGAGCCTCAGCAGGGGAGGAGATCCCACTTGTGAGCCTGAGGGAGGTGTGTCCCATGGGGGCCCCTGCCTGGGGCTTTGCTGAGAGCTGCTTATGGGCATGGTCTGTCCAGACACCTTGTTTCAAAGGGAGTGGGCATGAGCTAGCAAGCGAAGCATCCCCATAGCTGATCAAGAACTTTTTCTTGTTTTTAAACCATCACGTCTTCATTTCACATTGGAATAAAGTGAGTTTTTGAAACCTGCCCCAGCCTCACCTCTGGTGTTCTGTAACCCAGTCTCATTTAATTTCAAGGGCTGTTGTCAGAAATGTTCGTGGGAGAGGAATATGTATAAATTAGGTCAAATTCAAGGTTATGCTTATAATGTCACTGAAGTGGGAGGAAAGTGGGGGTGGAGTCACAAGCACTCAGCTGGGTTTTACCTCTTGCCAGTCATTAGGCTTACGAGAATGTGACATAGGTGAGCTTCTGTCACTGGTGACAGGAGAGAAAAGGCTGGAATGAGGGCTGGGTGGGGGAGGGGTGCTAGGCAGCTGGATCTGCCAGGTCACTGAACACTTAACTGGCAGGGCACCTCAGATGAAGTGTTCCTTTGCTTGGGGTAGGAGGATGGGGCAGCACTCCCCAGAAGGTGTCCAGTGCTGGAGGGACGGGGAGGGAGCTGAAACTGGCTAGATTCTCAGTGAGGGAGGGAAGGAGAGCCACCAAGCAGGGTAGGTGGACTTGAGCAGGGCCTGTGAAGTGGGGGGACCTCTCAAGAGAAGGGAGTTTAAGTCTCATTACAGCTAGTGGCTGACTGTTCTCCAGAGCAGGCAGTCCCTTGGCCTTTTGTAAAATTGAATGCTTTCTGGAACTTGAGGAAAGTCCTTTGTGTCTTGGAAATTCTGAAAAAGATGACTCCAACCCTAATAATCTGATAGCCAACTGGAATAAATATCCATGACCTCAGGGTTGTGACACCCAAGGACAGCAGTCAACCCCACCAGTAGCTACCTTCCCAGCCTCATGGTGGCATGTTCTGACTAAGCTTTCCTCCAAACAAGGCCATATTTAAAGCTGAGAATGGATTGGGTTTAATTACCTACCATTGTGCCTACTTGTCACCTGAGAGGCTTGTTTTTCCTAGTTAATTCCTTAAATACATATATTTTTTATTATTAAATCATAGCTGTGTACATTAATGGGGCACCATACACTGGTTTTTGACACATTTTCATCACACTGGTTAACATAGCCTTCCAGGCATTTTCTTAGTTATTGTGTTAAGACATTTATATTCTACATTTACTAAGTTTCACATGTACCTTTGTAAGATGCACCACAGGTGTGATCCCACCAATCACCCTCCCTCCCTTTCCTCTCCCCCTTCCACATATTTTTAGGTTATAACTGGGTTATAGCTTTCATGTGAAAGCCATAAATTAGTTTCATAGTAGGGCTGAGTACATTGGATACTTTTTCTTACATTCTTGAGATACTTTACTAAGAAGAATATGTTCCAGCTACATCCATGTAAACATGAAAGAGGTAAAATCTCTATCTTTCT
>CAUYPK010149366.1:0-16727 GCA_963574355.1 Loris lydekkerianus | reverse complement strand
AGAAAGAAAGAAAGAAAGAAAGAAAGAAAGAAAGAAAGAAAGAAAGAAGAAAAGAAAAGGAAAAAAAGAAAAGAAAAGACTAATTGGGTGATTTTTTTAAAGTAAGTTTGTATACTTTTTACTTATTCACTTTTGTCTATTGAAGGAAAAATTGCTCCTATTTATTCCTTGCACATAAAGGTGTGGAGGTGCTATGCAATCACCCATGATATATGACTTTAATCATGTTCAGGAAGGAAAGCACTTGTAAATTGCACAGAGTTATGGGAAATGACTATGATAGTATGGAGCTGTTGTTGCCAGATAAGAATTTTCTATGAAAATGTTATCCATAAATTGTATTTTCCAGTAGGACATTCTTTAAAAGATAGTAATAATAGGCAGATATCATTAGGTTGCATGGTTTGAAGGTGATGATGTGCTTACAGTGAGTTCAAAAGCACTTGTGTCACTTCTAGTTTTTTGTGCTTGTCACCTATTGGAATATAAGACTAACAACCACCCTCATGAGATATTATAACATCTATATCTACTAAGTTGTTAATAACATCTTTTAATGTAATTTCAAAAAATATGGATCTGTATTAAATAAGTTTCTAAATAAGTTATTTTTTAGCTCTACTATGAAATATTTTCTTTTGAAAACTTGACAAATATATTCTTTCACAGTGACTTTGGTAAAGCAAGCAACATTTAAAAATGCTTGTGAGATGTATTTGCACAGCTTCTACCTTTTTCCAAGAATATAATTTACCTAGTCTATAATGAAAATTAAGAACATTTTCTTGTTCATTTGTCGAGCAACATTGTGTTTTATTCAAAAATTGACCAAATAATGAACAAGTATCATTCTTAAAATGTTTAAAGTGATCATATTTGAAATAAGCTTATCTATGGGTTGAGTAACTAGGGAAAACTATCAGGATTATGACAAACCTTTCAGCTGAAACTTTTCAAAGGAGAAGAGGGTGATCATCAGCTTTTAATCTTGTTAAATGAAATGATTTTTAGCCCAGAATCCTGTATTCTGCTAAACCAAACTTCATTTTTAATGGAGAAATAAATATATTAAATGACATAAAAATGTTGAGGAAATTTGCCACAACTAGATCAGCTCTGCAGAAAGTACTTAGACCCATTCTTCATACTGACCAGAATGATGATCCATCACCAAATTAAACACACCCAGATATTAAAGAACAAAGCCTCACTCCTGCAATTGTTCACATGATAAAACTAAACACCAAACCTCCACAAAACAAATATAATTCCACCATACATATCAATTATCTCAATAAATGTGAATGGCTTGAAATCAACACTAAAAAGGCACAGACTGGCTGACTGTATACAAAAGCTGAAACCAAATATCTGTTTATTCAATAAACATACATAACCTCTAAGGATAAAATAAGAATCAGAAAGAAAAGATGGAAAAAATATTTCAGACAAATAAAAATGAGAAAAAAGTAGGAGTTGCAATTTTATTTGCAGATACAATTGAATTTAAACCAACAAAAATAAATAAATCCAAGGATGGAGATTACATACTACTTCCCAAGTGGAGCATACAAAATGAAGAGGTTTCAGTCAATAACTTTTATGCACCCAATGTAAACACTTTGAGATACATAAATCAAACCATAAATGATATGATAAATGTGATATCTTACAGCTCTACAATCATTGAAGAATTGAAGAATTTAATACCCCTCTGACAGAACTTGACAGATCCTCCAAGCAGAAACCAAAAAAAAGTGATGGACTTAAACACAACCCTAGAACAAATGAAATTAACAGACACATACAGAACATTTCTGTATGTATACTGTAATAATACCAGTACATATTTTTCTCATTAGTATATGGGTCATCCTGAAAAATTGATTATATATTAGGAACACTTATATTTTCTTGGAAAATTATGTAATAAAAGTTGAATTCAACCACCACAGAAATTGTCATATCCACATAATATCATAGAAAGTAAGTAATCTTATGCTGAACAAAGCTGAGTGAAGGAGGAAAATTTTACTGAAGCTAACTCAGAGCAGTTGAAATTGGAGGAGAGTAGATCACGAGGTAAAAAAAAAAAAAAAAAAATTAAGGTTCTCAGCATCTCCACTGAGACAAATTGTGAGAACAAAGATGAGAAAAAGGAAGAAAAAGAACAGAGTATAAATACAGAGTTGACCACCCTGGAGGAGCCCAGAATTGAACAAAAGGGCAAGGGCGCTTCCCTAAACCCGGGGAATTCTCTGGCAGCTGCAAAATACAAGATCTCTCACTCCATGGGAGAGTCACAGAAAGGGCAAAAAGTCCCAATTTTCCTGCACCTATGCATATACTTCTCTGGGTCTCCATCCTGACTTACAGAATAGGGAATAATCTTGGCTCCAGCTGGCTTGTAAGCACAGCCCTTACCCCATTCTTTTCAATTGCTGGGCAGACTGCCCCCTGCTAGTGGGAAAATTGGCCTGCTAGCCTGGCCCAGACAGCCTGGTGGGGCTTCCCCACATCCTGGCATTAAAAGTGAAAGTGCTTTGGATCCTAAAGAGCCCTCAGAACAACTGAAATAGCAATGGTTACAGAGGTCACCAACAACAGATCCTTAGCTGACCATGGAGGAAAGGGGAACAGGATATGCTCCACCAATGTATCTGGTGGAAAATACGATGTATCTCTGCATTGTGTTATCCAGTGAACTGAGTGTGCCCCCCCTCCCGATATGGGAGATAATAATGAGTAGTATGCACTAATTCAGTTGGTGTGGAGTCCCTTCTGGGTCTCCCTCCTGTTAGGGAGGAACTTTTTCTACTCACTAGTTTGGCTCTGTTTGGCATCTAAGCCCAATGCGCCAGTGCTAAAGGCTCAGCCCCCAAAACTCCTCCACCTGACTTAAAGAGGAACTGGCATAGACCCAGGTGACCCCACTCTGGGAAGGCCTGGGAGGCTGAGGGAATGCTACAAGGACTGTTTCTCCAATTCTAGGCCAGGGCCATGGCATTTTAAAATTTGTTTCATTGGGGAATTTTGGCAAAAACACTAAACTTTTGAATCTGTTTGTTGAGGCTGAAATTGTTGCTGGAACAATCCAGCAAGCCACAAACTTCTCATCCCCAATGGCAGGAGAAAAATGTGTATGCTCTCATCAAAGCATAAATTTGCTTGAGAGTAGCAGGTACTAGGGCTACAACAGTATGGTCTATTAACTATGTGCCACCCATAGCCTAGGAGCATCTCTAGGTAGTCCTGCCCCCAGGCCAACCACACTCAGTTTGGAGAAAGGACAGTTCTCAAGGACCCTCTTGGGTTACAGACCCTGAAAGTGACCTTTGGTAAGTTGTGTGCAAGAAAGGCCACAGGTATATGTGGCTGCTCATTTTTATAGACAATGGAGAATGGGAAGGGCAAGCTCCATATCCTCTGACATCTGGATCTGATTTAAGCCTGTCAGTGTTTGCAAACAGGTCTCCCAGGAGCTGTCTAAGGAATCCCAGCTAAATTAGCTCTCAATAAAAATTTAGAAACAACCTAACATTCCAGCTTAAAGATATATATAATAAATATATAAATAAACTGAAAATACAAATGGGGAGGGAGAAATCATCAGAAGAACACCGACAAAATGAAAAATCAGAGATCAACCCCCCCAGGAGATTATGAAGGATATTCTGCAGAAGTATCATCAATATATAAAGTTTTGAAATGACAAGTAGAATTCAGAATATGGATGGTAAATAAGATGAATAAAATGAAGAAGACGTGGAAAAGAAAGCAAGAGAGAAGTCCAAAAGCTATCTCAAGAAATTAGTGAAATTAAAAATAAAAATCATTCTCTGAAAAAGACAGGTACATGGCCTACAGACATATGAAAAAATGTTCATCATCCTTAAACATCAGAGAAATGCAAATAAAAACTACTTTGAAATATCATCTAACTCCAGTAAGATTAGCCCATATCACAAAATCACTACAGCAGAGATGTTAATGTGGATGTGGACAAAAGAGAACACTTCTACACTGCTGGTGGGAATGCAGACTAATATATTCCTTTTGGAAAGATGTTTGGAGAACACTTAGAGATCTAAAAATAGACCTACCATTTAATCCTATAATTCTTCTACTAGGTATATATCCAGAAGATCAAAAATCACATTATAATAAAGATATTTGTAATAAAATGTTTATTGCAACCAGCCCAATTCATAATTGCTAAATCATGGAAGTAGCCCAAGTAAACATCGACCCATGAATAAATTAATAAATTGTGGCATATGTGCACCATGGAATATTATGCAGCCTTAAAAAAAGATGGAGACTTTACCTCTTTCATGTTTACATGAATGGAGCTGGAACATATTCTTCTTAGCAAAGTATCTCAAGAATGGAAGAAAAAGTATTCAATATACTCAATCCTACTATGAAACTAATTTATAGCTTTCATATGAAAGTTATAACCCAAATATAACCTAAGAATATGGGGAAAGGGAAAAGGGAGGGGAGGGAAGGAAGAGGATAGAGGAGGGGACTAATTGGTAGGACCACACCTACAGTGCAGTGCATCTTACAAGGGTACATGTGAAACTTACTAAATGTAGAATATAAATGTCTTAACACAATAACTAGGAAAATGCCATGAAGGCTATGTTAACCAGTTTGATGAAAATATGTCAAATTGTATATAAAACCAGTGCATGGTGCCCCATGATTGCATTAATGTACACAGCTATGATTTAATTAAAAAAAAAAAAAAGATAAAAATCACTGAGGATCTTGTTCAAAATATGCAAATATGTTTTCTCATTGGGTAGGCTGTCTATTTGCTTTGGTTGTTGTCTCCTTTGCTGTACAGAACCTTTTCAGTTTAATTAAATCCCATGTGTTTATTGTTGCTGTTATTACTATTGACATGGCAGGCTTCCTCATAAAGTCTTTCCCCAGGTCAATATCTACCAGTGTTTTTCCTATTCTTTCTTTGAGGATGTTTATAGTTTCACGCCTTAAATTTAAGTCCTTTATCTATCTTGAATCAATTTTTGTGACAGGAGAAAGGTACGGGTCCAGTTTCAGTCTTGGGCATGTGGATATCCAGTTCTCCCAGCAGCACCATTATTGAGTAGGGAGCCTTTCCCCCAGTGGATGTTCTTGTTTGGTTTATTGAAGACTAAGTGGTTGTAAGTTGTTGGTTTCAGTTCCTGGTTTTCTATTCGATTCCAAATGTCTATGTCTCTATTTTTTGTCCCAGTACCATGCTGTCTTGACCTCTATGGCCTTGTACTACAGCCTAAAATCTGGTATGGTGATATGCCTGGCTTTGTTTTTATTACTAAGAACTGCCTTAGCTATACAGGTTTTTTTCTGGTTTCATACAAAACACAGAATCATAATTTCCAAGTCTTGAAAATAGGATGTTGGTATTTTAATAGGGATGGCATTGAATCAGTAGATTGCTCTGGGAAGTATAGACATTTTAACAATGTTGATTCTTCCTGGCCCTGAGCATGGTATGTTCTTCCATTTGTTAAAGTCCTCTGCTATTTCCTTTCTTAGGGTTTCATAATTTTCTTTATAGAGGTCCTTCACCTCTTTTGTTATGTATATTCCTAAGCATTGCATTTTCTTTGGGGTTATGGTGAACAAAGATGTGTTTTTAATTAACCTCTCATCTTGGCTGTTGTTGGTGTATACAAAGGCAACTGACTTGTGGACATTGATTTTATATTCTGAGATATTACTGTATTTTTTGATGACTTCCAAGAGTCTTGTGGTTGAGTCTTTGGGTTTCTCTAAGTATAAGATTGTACCATCAGCAAAGAGGGAAAGTTTCACCTCTTCTGCTCCCCTTTGGATGCCCTTTATTTTTTTGTCTTGCCTAATTGTATTGGCTCAAGCTTCCAGCATTATGTTGAATAATAATGGTGACAGAGGACAACCTTGTCTGGTTTCAATTCTAAGTGGAAAATCTTTCAGTTTAACTCCATTCAGTAAAATATTAGCTATGGGTTTGTCATAGATAGCTTTGATCAGTTTAAGAAATGTGCCACCTCAGCCTAAACTCTTCAGTGTGCTAATTAAAGAAGGATGCTGAATTTTACTGAATGCTTTTTCTGCATCTATTTAGAGGATCATATAGGCTTTTTCTTGATCTTGGCATAATTCAGAAGGCTACAGCAGACCATAAAGAATTGAAAGGGTCATTCAAGGAGCTTCAAAACACAGTAGAGATTATCAGCAATAAAGTATAATATGGAGAAGAAAGAATCTCAGCAATCAAATACAAGACTTCTGTAGGAACCCAATCATTCAAAGTGACAGAAAAAAAAAAAAAAGAAAGAAAACAAACAAACAAACAAAAAATAAAAAAAAGCATTCTCTGATACAGCTATGAAACTATTCCAAAAGATAGAACATAGCATTCTCTAATAGAGTTATGGAACTATCCAAAAACATAGAACATTAAAATTATAGGGATTCATGAAAGAGAAAAAGAGGTTCCTAATAGCATGGAAGTTCTACATAAATACATCATGGTGGAGAATTCCCCAAGCATTGTAAAAGAACCAGAAATATAGATACTATATATTTTCATACCTCTATCACAACTCAATTCAAACAAAGCATTTCCTGGACAAATAGTAATTAATTTGGCCAAAGTCAGTGGGTGTGGTGTCCCTCTACAAAATGAAAGAGAAAATTCTACAAGCAGTGAGGTGATAGCAACTTCTTACGTACAAGGGGGATAATATCACAATGACAGCATACTTTCAAACTGAAACTTTTCAAACCAGAAAAAGGTGGTCATCTGACTTTGACCTTCTTAAGCAAAATAATTTTAAGACCAGGTTTCTGAATCTTACTGAACTAAGTTTCATATTTAACAGACAAATCAAATATTTGAAGTTTATGTATACATGGAGAAAATTCACCACACAAGACCTGCACTTAAGAAAGCACTCAGACTCATTCTTCACACTGATCATCACAAAGGATGACCAGCAAAGTAAAGACACCCAGAAATTAAAGGACACACCCTAACTTCCACACTAGCACAAGTAATAAAATTAAGCAATGCACTTCCATAAAACAAGATGAACTGAACTATACCATATTTATCAAGTCTCTCAATAAATGAGAGTGGCTTGAATTCTCAACTAAAGAAGCATAGGCAGGCTGACTATGTAAAAAGCACAAGTCATCTATATGTTCTCGTTAAAAACACATCCAACCTCAAAGGACAAAACAAGACTCAGGGTAAAGACATGGAAAACAATATTTCAGGCCAATGGGAATAAGAAAAAAGCAGAGTTCCAATCTTATTTGCCAATACAGTTTGATTTAAACCAACAGAAATAAAAGAAAAATATGGACGCTAGGTACTAGTAAAGAGACAAATACAAGAACAAGATTTGCAATCCTAAACTTATGTGTATCAAACTGAAACAATCCTAGATATTTAAAATGAACCCTAAATGATCTGAACAGTATGTTACCCTGAAACACCATAATAACTGAGGTTTTCAAAACTCCTTTGATAGAACATGACAGATCCTCCAGGCATAACCTAAACAAAGAAATAAGGGACTTAACAAGAAAGAAGGGCCATCAATTGCTAGAACAATTGACCTTAATACATATGTACAGGACGTACCACTCCACAAACTTTGAGTATTCACTCACGTTGACGGCTTATGGCTCATACTCCAAAATCAATCATATCCTAGAACACAAATCAAATCTAAAATTAAAAATTAAAAGAATAGAAATTATAACTTGTATCTTTTCAGAACATAAGGGAATAAACGTAGAACTCAACTTTATCAGAAACCTTCAGCACCACACAGTCATGAAAACTAAACAACTATATTCTAAACAACACCTTGGTCAAGAAGATAAAGAAGGAAATCATTAGATTCCTTATACATAATGACAAGGAATCTACAAGCTATAAAATTCTGTGGTATACTGCAAAGTCAGTCCTAAGAGGGTAATTTATTGCATTAGATGGCCACATTAAAAAAAAAAAAAAAACAAAAAAAAAAAACAAAACAGAAAGACTGTAAATAAATAACCTAAGGAACCAACTTAAGATGCTGCAACAGGAAGAGCAATACAATCCTAAACCTAGAAGAAATAAATAAATAACTAAAATTAGATCTTCGGTTGTTGGCATGGAGGTGGAGAGAAGGGAACACTTACACTGCTGGTGGGTTTGCAAACTAATACAGCCTTTGTGGAAATTAGTATGGAGTATCCTCAAAGAGCTAAATGTCCACACTGTATATGATTCCACAACCTCATTATTAGATATCTAAAGAAGGAAAAAAAATTCCTTTTGCCACAAGGACACATGCACTAGAATGTTTATTTCATCTCCATTCACAATCACCAAAAGCTTGAATCAACTGTAGTTCATGAAATGTAGTTGATGAATTAACCCATTCATCAACATATGAATGAGTTAATAAACTGAGGTACATGTATTCCATGGAATACAATTCAAGCATAAAAAAAGATGGAGACTTTACATCTTTTTTATGTACCTAGGTTGAGTTGAAGCACATTCTTCTTAGTAAGCTGTCACAAGAATGGAACAGCAATTATCCAAGATAATACGAATATGAAACCAATAGTAAATAACTACATGCCTATAGGAGACGAAAAAACTTTTGAATTAAAATGGTGGTAGGGGGAATGAGGGAAATGGGAAAGGAAAGTAGGTAGAGTGATTTGTAAGCTCTCACCTAAGGTCTTGCAAGCAATGGAGAGCACCTGATGGCTAAGATTAAATCACTTGGCAGGGTTGAATGCCAGGACAGCTTAGCTGTCAGCAGGGCACGGCCAATGTGGGAGGCCCACAGCCTACAAGGTTCCAGCATGTGGCCAGCTCTGGCTTGCCTAATGACTTTGGGTAGCCACACTTGGGGAGAGTTGGGCAGTTCTGTATCCCTGTGCAAAATCCTTTGTCAACAAGAGGCACTATTTGGAAGTTCGAGATGCAGCTCCCAAAATTTCTGGTGAGAGCTTCAGGCTCTCAAACCTGCATAGATAAAATATTAGGAAATGAACCTTGATTGAGGTCAAATAAATCAGAATGATTATTTTTTGGCTACTAACATCGGAGCGCCACCTAGTGTCAAAGCAATATATTGTATTATATACAACTTTTTCCTTCTAGCTTTGGCCTTCAGAAGGACTGTTTTGATCGATACCCACCGAGACACACTGCTGGTTTTCTTTCATATTTGGTCAAGGCAAGGTGTTCCTTTTTCTCAGACTAGTTAGGAGCTCCTGACTTCAGAGAGTCCACCTATCCTGTCCTCCCAGAGACCTAGAATTTTTTACACCCCCTGCTAAACACCATTATTACTCCTGTTGTTCTCTTTCCATCAATATTCTCTCATTTTCTTAATTTTTCCCCTTTTACACTTGTTCTTTTTCCTTCTTTTCTCTCTTCTTTCTTTTAATATTCCCTTTCCTTTGTCCCTGTACATAGAGGACACTCCAATTCCCAAGCACAAACACAGGAAGATTTAAGGAGAAGAAAGAGTAAGGGAAGGAAGTGAACAAGTATAAAACGCACATGAGCAAGAACCAACAAAAAAATTTGGCAACATAAAAAGCCAGAAAAGATCAACTCCCCCATGGGATTATGAGGCAGCTACCACAGAGGAGCTCCTCTATAAAGAAATTATAAAAATAGAAAAAAAGGAATTTAGAGAACAGATGACAGAAATGATGAAGTGAATTTAAGAGAAAGTGGAAAACCACAAGAAGGAAATAAAAATTTTGCTAAAGAAATAAATGAAAGTCATGATGAATTTGAAAAATTATATCAGAGCTCAAGGAATTGAAGGAATAACTCAGGGAAGTTAATGATGCAGTAGAAAGTATGTAACCTGGCTTATTGTACCCTCAGTGAATCCCCAAAAATAAAAAATGAATGAATGAATGAATTAATTAATTAATTAAAAAAATAAAACACACACACAAAAGAAAGTATCAATAACAAATTAGACCATAGAGAAGAAAGAATCTCAGAGGTAGAGCTATATGCTAACTCGGGCATATAAAGAGGCAGAAAAGAAGATAGTGAAAGCAGAACAATCTTTCAGAGAATTATGAGACTTCACAAAGCCTTCACACATAATTATTCATATCCTTGAAAGAGAAGAGATGTCAAACCTTAGTTCATTTCAATACAAACAGACCATCTTCAAGACACATTATAATAAACCTGGCCAAAGTCAAGAGAAAAGAGAAAATTCTGAATCACCCAGAAGTAACCACAAATTGACCTACATGGGAAAATCAATTAGTGTGAGGATGACCATTTAACGTTAATTTTTTTTTGTTTGTTTTTGTTTTTGTTTTTTAGACAGAGTCTCACTTTGTCATCTTGAGTAGAGTGCCACGGTGTTATAGTCCACATATATCTCAGTCTCTTGATCTCAAGTGATTCTCTTGCCAAGCCTCCTGAGTAGCTGGGACTACAGGAACCTCCATCTCTCCTTTTTAGAGATGGGAGTCTTGCTCTTGTTTAGACTGGTCTCAAACTCCTGAGCTCAGGGAATATACTCACCTCGGCCTCCCATAACTTTAATCTTCTTAAAATAAATTTCAACCAAGAATTATGTATCATGAACTAAATTTCAAATTCAATGAAGAAATCAAGTATTTTACTGACATACAGATGTTGATGAGATTTGCTACAAGACAAGCTTTGCAGGAAATACTGAGAAGCATTTTTTCACACTGACCATCACAATGTACCTTCAGCGAAGTGGACACCCAGAACAACTAGAATACAAAATCTAGCTTTCACAACGTGACAAAAGATAAAACTAGGGCGGTGCCTGTGGCTCAAAGGAGTAGGGTACTGGCCTCATATGCCAGAGTTGGCAGGTTCAAATCCAGTCCAGGCCAAAAACTGCAAAAAACAAAAAAACAAACAAACAAAAAAAGGTAAAACTAAGCAGTAGACCTTAAAAAATAATATGAATAATGAATAGAGCTCTACCACATTTTTCAATTCTCTCAATGAATATGAATGGTTGAATTCCCCATTGAAGAGGCAAAGGCTGGCTAACTAGGTAAAAACAATAGCTATGTTAATCAATTTGATTTAAGCATTCCACATTTTATATCAAATCATCACATTGTACCCCATAAATGTATAGGGTTATAATTTAATAACAATTAAATTTTAAAAAGCATGAGCCATATTTTTTTTCTGTTTTCAGGAACCACATCTAACTTCAAAGGAGAAAACAAGACTCAGGGTGAAGGATTTGGAAAAATACTTCAGACAAATGAAAATCAAAAGAAAGTAGGGGTCAAAGTTTCATTTTCAGATACAAGTGAATTTAATGCAACAAAAGTAAATAAAGACAAAGATGGTCACTACATTATGGTCAAGGTAACAATACAACAAGGGGACACTTCACTTCTAAATATACAAGCACCCAACATTAATCCTCAGATTCATGAAATGATTCTTAATTGGTCTGAACAATATGATACCCCCAAATACTATAATAACTGTAGACTTTAAAACCCTACTGAAAGAACTGGAAAGATATTCTAAAAAAAAAAAAAAAAAAACAGAACAAAGAAGTAAGAGACTTAAATGTAATCCTAGAACAATTTTCCTTAATAGACATATTCAGAATATATCATTCCAAAGCTAAAGAGTGTATATTCTTCTAGTAATCCCATGGATCACACTCCAAAATTGATCATATTCTAAGACATAAACTTCAACAAAATAAAAAATATTGAAATAATACCTTGTATCTTTTCAGACCACAAGAAAATAAAGGTAGAATTCGACTCCAAAAAAAACCTTCATTTCCACACAGCGTCATAGAAAAAAAAGAACCTTATATTGAATAACAGTTGTGTCAAGGAGGAGATAAAGAAGAAAACTACCTGATCTCTCAAATTTAATGAAATAAAGCCACAAACTAACAATACCTGTGGAATACTGCAGAAGAGGGAAATTTATGGCATTAGATGCCCCCATCTGAAAAACAGAAAGAGTGCACATCAATATCCCCAGGAGTCATCTCAAGGAAATGGAATAGGAAAGTAAGCTAATGACAAACTTAGCAGAAGAAAGAAATAACCAATTTAATCAGAAATAAATGAAATTAAAACCAAAAGGAAAACTCATAAAACTAATAAGACAAAGAGATGGTTCCTTAAAAAGATAAATAAAAACTATACATCTTTTACAAAATTAACCTAAAAAAGAGAAGTAAGATATCTAATAACCTCAATCAGAACCCAAAAAGGGCAAATAACAAGAGACACCACAGATAAATATTATCTCTGATTACTACAAAATAACCTATACCCAGAAATTTGAAAATTGGAAGAAATAGGTTTGGTTCCTGTATCTCAGCGGCTAGGGCACCAACCACAAACACTGGGGATGTCTGGTTCAACTCAGCCCAGGCCTGCCAAACAACAATGACAACTTCAACACACACACACACACACACACACACACACACACACACACACACACACACAGAGAGAGAGAGAGAGCTCGGCATTATGGCCAGGGCCTGTTGTCCCAGCTATTTGGGAAGCTGATGTAAGAGAATCGCTTAAGCCCAAGACTTAGAAGTTGCTGTGACCTGTGACTCCAGAGCACTCTACTTAGGGCAACATTGTGAGAGTCTACCTCACCTCAAAAAAAAAAAAAAAGTGAAAGAAATAGAGAAATACCTGGAATCACACAACCTCCCTATACTTAACCAAGAAGAAATATATCGCTAGAACAGGCCAATATCATGTACCAAAATTGAAGAAACAATAACAAAGCCCCCAACTAAACAAACAAGCAAAAAAGCTTTCAACCAGATAGCTTCACACCAGAATTCTGTCAAACCTTCAAAGAAGAGCTTGTAAATAAACTACAGAAACTTTTTGAAAATATTGAGAAGGAAGGAATCTTCCCCAACATCTTCTATGAAGCAAACATCATTGTGATACCAAAATAGGAAAAGACAACTGAAAAGGAGAACTACGGACCAATTTAACTAAGGAATATCAATGAAAAAATACTCAATAAAAGCCTAGCAAATAGGATAAAGCTACAAATTAAAAAAAAAAAAATTATACCTCATGATCAAGTAGGCTTTATCCCAGGGATGCAAGGTTGGTTTAACATACATAAATACATAAATGTAATTCAACTCATACATAGAAGCAAAGACAAAGACCATATCATCCTCTTAATAGAAGCCGAAAAAGCCTTTGACAAAATTTAGCATTCTTTTCTAACAAGAATGCTTAAGAAAATAATTATTAATGGCACATTTCCTAAACTGATTAAAGCTATGACAAACTGAGAAACAATATCATATTTAATGGAGTAAAACTAAAAGTATTTCCTTTTAGAACTGGAATCAGACAAGAATGTGCACTATTGACACTACTATTCAACGTTTTTTGGAAATTGTAGTGATGCAATCAGCCAAGAGAAGAATAATAAGGGCATTCAACTGGGGGCACAGGAGGTCAAACTGTCACTCTTCATTGATAATATGATGTTACACTTAGATAAACCCCAGAGACTCAACCACAAAACTCCTGGAAGTGATAAAGAAATACAGTAACATCTCAGGGTATAAAATCAGTGTCCACAAATCAGTAGCCCTTATATACACCAATAACAGCCAAGTTGAGAAGCAAATCAAGGACAAAATACTCTTCAGAGTAGCTTTAAAGATATTGAAATAGTGGAGGGAGACAAGATGGCGGACTGAAGCCAGCTTTCCACAGAGGCTCCCATCCAGAAGGAGAGTTAAGGAACAAAAATTTAGTAAGCAACCTAGTGGATTTGAACTGCACCAAGAGAGAAGGTCGAAGAACGCATATCAACACCGCTGAGGCGAGCTATGACCACAAGGACACAAACAAAAGAGCTGAGCTCCTAGCATTCCTTCCCACTGTCACTCGGGGGTTTGGGGACCTGCACCCAAGGAGTCTGGATTCTTGGGTGAGTTCTCGTGGGGTGTGTACAGTGCCTGAGCTGTGCTGTCTCTGGGGCACAGAAGCAAGGAGAGGACAGTCGGCTAGAAGGGAACTGCTCCAGAGCAGCGGTTCCCTGAGACGTGGAGTGGTGGCTACCTTCTGGCAGTGGTGTGGACAGGCATAAAACTGTGTGGAACTGTGTGTGGTCGCTACCTACAACTCTGGGCCCCTGCACTCTCCTTCCTCCTCACTCTTAGATCTGGAGGCCTGTCCCCCAGGAGTCCGGATTTTTGGGTGATCTCTGGAGGTCAGTGCTGATTCTCGGTTGCAGGACTGAGAAGAGAAGGGTCAGCTGGGTGCCCATGCTAGAGCGGCAGTTCCTGGAGGTGGATCAACAGCCGTTTTATTTATTTATTTTTTTTAACAGCAAAATGGCTCACTTCTAGATATTTTCAAGCCACACCCCCTGTCTCCCTGGGCAACCAGAGGAGGCCACGCATGAGTAAAGGATTTGCCTGATGCTGCTCACAAACCCAGGAAGCTTCCAAGGTGGGGCTGACTAAGAGAGGTAATCTAATACAAACCTCCAGCAGCAAAGACGATTGAACTCAGAACACCTTGTCTTCTACAGGCGATTTTAGCAGAAACAGAGACAGAATTTGGCAATGTCATTCTGTTCTGTTAGCAACATCAATCAGGGGCAGGGCTAAGACTGAGTGAACAACCCTCCCCCCCCAACCTTCATCAAACGCCCAAGGATGTCAGGCCTCACCTCCTCCTGCTAGATAGTGCCAGACTGCAGAGGCCTGGCAGATTTTCTTGCGATTCAGGAAGGTGCAAACCCCTGGAGTATCTGTTCAGTACAGGTAACTTGGTCAGCCATCTGCAGAGAAATCAGTGACTGGGTCCAACAGAGGAGCAAGGTGGGGAAGGAGGCATCAATCTTCCCAGACTGATCTATTTGCTAGGTGGCTCCCCCTGAATCCATGCAGCACTGGAGTAAGCCATATCAGAGTAGTCACCAGACCCCTGGGATCCAGTTCTCAGAGACCTCTTGAACTCTCCCACCCAAAACAGGTGCCAATCAAGACAAGTGATTTGGACTTTTTGAACTGAACAAATAGACTCAGGACTTTTCAGGTGGTGCCCTGGGTGTGCGGTTGTAGGAAGATTAGATTTCTCTTTTCCAATTGGTGCCAGAGGTGGGCGGGTAGGGTGACTTAATTGCTAATTTTTCCCCAAAGGTGAGAGTAAATGTTACACTAGGGTCGAACAGAAACCTGCTGAATACAAGACAGAACTGCTTAGCCCCACCACACAAGAAACGGCCCAAGTTTCTCAGGCTACAACACTGTACTCGCCCTTGATAAAGCCCTAGGGTATAAAAACAAGGGGAAGAAAATAACCATAGGGCTAAATCAGTGGAAAAACTCTGGCAACATAAATAACCAGAATAGATCAACCCCCCCAAGAAAAGATACAGCAGATGTAATTAAAGATCCCATCCATAAACAACAGGCTGAGATGTCAGAAATCGAATTCAGAATTTGGATTGCAGACACGATTAATAGAATGGAATTTTATTAATATTTATTAAGATTACATTAATATACAATATTAATATTATTAACCCTAAACACGGTAGAAATACTTAATTTATTAATAAAATGGAATTAAGAATTTGAGCAGAAATTCAAAAGTTGTCTCAAGAATTTAATGAATATAAAGACAAAACCACCAAAGACATAGACACACTGAAGCAAGAATTTACAGCCCTCAAAGATATGAAAAATACAGTAGGATCCCTCAGCAACAGAATGGAGAAAGCAGAAGAAAGGATTTCTGACATTGAAGATAAAGTCTTTGAACACTCCCAAATTCAAAGATGAGGAGAAATGAAGAGCAAAAATGGATCATTCTCTGAGAGAGCTCTGGGATAATTCAAAGAAGACCAATATACTAATAATTGGAATTTCTGAAACTGCTGAAGTAGACTTGGTGGGCACAGAGGCCCTTCTGCATGAAATTATGAAAGAAAATTTTCCAGACTTGCCTAGAGATTCTGAAATTCAGATAGCAGACAACTTCAGAACACAAGCAGGATTCAACCCCAATAAGTCATCCCCAAGACATATCACAATTAGCTTCACTAAAATTAATATGAAGAAGACAATTCTCAAAGCTGCCAGGCGAAAGAAAGCCATTACGTACAAAGGCAAGAATATTAGACTGAATGCAGATCTTTCTGCTGAAAATTTTCAAACCCAGAAGAGGGTGGTCATTGACTTTTAATCTCTTAAAGCAAAATAAATTTCAACCCAGGATCTTGTATCCAGCTAAACTGAGTTTCATTTATGATGGAGAAATTAAATACTTCAAAAACATTCATATATTGAAAAAATTTGCCATAAGTAAGCCAGCTCTTCAGGATATTCTCAGACCTATCCTACATAACGGCCAACCCATTGCTATTCCACAAAAGTAAACTCACTTAGAAACTTTGGATCAAACTCCAACTTCCACACTGGTGAAAAAATTAAAAATGTCTACTGGACCTTTGAAAAACTCGATACATAAAATTCCACCAGACTTACCAATATTCTCCATTAATGTGAACGGCTAAAACTGTCCTCTAAAGAGGAATAGTTTACCTGACTGAATACAAAAACTCACGCCAGATATTTATTGCATACAAGAGTCACATCTTAATTTAAAAGACAAATACAGACTCAGGGTGAAAG
>CAUYPK010149363.1:0-18053 GCA_963574355.1 Loris lydekkerianus | reverse complement strand
AAATTATTTTCATAAACCCATTTTTATATCAACCAGCACACAAAGGGGTTTTTTTTTTTTTTTCTTGACCCGTGGTTAATTTTTATTTTATTTTTTTTTTTTTTTTTTTTTTTTTTTTTTTTTTTTTTTTCAGTTTTTTGCAGTTTTTGGCCGCGGCTGGGTTTGAACCCGCCACCTCCGGCATATGGGGCCGGCGCCCTACTCCTTTGAGCCACAGGCACTGCCCTCTGTGGAGAATATTTTAATTGCTGTCTACATTGACCTAAGCATCATCCTGTTCTGTATGTGACACTAATACATATTTGCAGATACTATTTATCCTCTTATCAGAAGAGTTCCTAGACAAGTATATTCTCTAGTTTCCTAATTTTCCACATGTGGAAGCTGATGCTCTGAGTTGTAACTTGCCAAGGTCACACTGCTATGTTAGTAGCATAACCGGGATTAGAGCCTTGGTAGCCTGACTTCTATCCAGTGCAGAGCTCTTTGTGTTGGGTGGCCATCAATTCAGTTCCCTTTCACAGTTTACCCTACATTTGCATGCAGCCAAAAGAGGTCTTACTAATATTTTCGGCTTTGGAAATCAAACCTTAAAACTTAAAAAAGAAATCATAGTTCAGATGTTTGCTCAGGAATAGATTTATGTCTTTGCTACAGGTATACAATTGTACATATATTGGGAAAATATGCTTGGTGTAGTATGAATCTCAGGTCTGCAGTCTTTAAACTTGATCTTCTGTTTACAGATGTCCTTGGGCAAAGATGAAACAGAATATTCTGTTTAGTATTCAAGGTCCTAAATCAGTGCCCCTCTGAAGGAAAAATAAGAACGATGCCCCTTAAGAAAGATATTATTTTTTATTTGAAAATCAATCTAACCTAATTTATAAAATATGGAAAATAATAATGAGGATATACCTTAAGAAGGATTCTTTTTATTTGAAAACCAATCCAACTGGCAGTGCCCGTAGCTCAGCAGGTAGGGCGCCAGCCACATACACTGAGGCTGGCGGGTTTGAACCTGGCCTGGCCAGCTAACCAACAGTGCAACAACAACAACAAAATAGCTGGGTGTTGTGACGGGCGCCTGTAGTCCCAGATACTTGGGAGGCTGAGGCAAGAGAATGGCTTAAGCCCAAGAGTTTGAGGTTGCTGTGAGTTGTGACACCGTGGTACTCTACCCAGGGCAACAGCTTGAGACTGTGTCTCAAAAAAAAAAAACAAACCTAATCCAACCTAATTTGCAGCATATGGAAAAGCATAATAAAGAAAATTAAAGTCATTAATAGTTTTACCACCCAGTGATAATCATGATTATGTTAATATATTTCCTTATAATTGATAGTGTTTGTGTTTAAAGTGGTATTTATAGTATTATCATGATAAATTTTATAAAATTCCATATTTGTACATAATAAGGACATTTCTGTCATTTTACACTCTGAGTATAAATACCACTTCTTGATGAAGGCATTTCATGGTTTATTTAATCAACCCCCCATTGTTGGCTATATTGTTATTCTTTCCAGTTTCTTACTATTTATAACAACATCTCGGGTAGGGCAAACAATGTAGGTGACATGTTGGTTGTTTCTTTTCAATTTTAAAAATTGCTTCATAAGAAGGAAAATCACATTATTTGCCTTCTGTAGAGGGCAAATAGCCTAAACATTCTTTTCTTATCAGTTACACGTGCTTGTTTTCATTTAGTTGTTGGAGATTGAAGCTGAGGGATTGAAGGGACAATTGGTCCCAATGGCACTCCTTTGTACGTCCTTTCCCCCTTAGATTAAATTAGTCTAAGAAATCACTTACAGCATATGTAATAATCTTGAAGTCATTTTCCAAACACTGAAGTTATTAAGTGCCTTAGAAAACAACCAACTGATGTGTTTAACATTTTTCTCACTCATGATATTATAGAAGTAATTCCCCATTGTTTGTGAATATACGTCCTAAGCATTCGTAGAGCATGTGTTTCTCCTTAGAATTATTCTCTAGAGAAACAAGTATCTAATTGATATTGGATTTTAAATACAGAAGACGTACTAGCAAATTTTTATGAAGTATACGTACCTAAGTACATAAGCATCACATTGTTTTGTAGAAAGAGGAATTTTGCTCAACTTTTAGATAAGGGATACTTTAATTTTTGATATTTGGGGCAATAAATTCTCAGTTATTGAGGGACAAAAAAGCTGATAAAACCTTTGCACCACTATTAGCACTCAGGGCAAAGAAAGGAGTATGTAGGCCCTCTTTAGTGACATCTCCCTTGATTCACCCAAATGGAATTACATTTCTTTTTGTGTGGAATCTAAATTTTATGTATGATTCAAATGTACTCATCATACTATCTCACTTCTTCACAGTGTATGTCCCACAAAAACAATGGGCAGTAGTAATTCACTGGGTTGTGGCCATTTTGTTTGTATGCCCAGCACTTCCTTTGCACAGAGCCTGACTCCTGGTACCTGTTCACCACTTGCTTTTGAATGAATAGAGGAGCCTGACTCATATTCATAACTTCCTTTTGAATGAATAAAGGAAGGAATGTGGTACTGTCAAGCCACATTCTTCTCTGTTCCTGAACTATAGGAGTCTGTTGGTTTCCCCAAGTAAAGAATTTAGGTATGAAAATCTGCTTGCCCCTAGCGCTATTGGGTTGAGTCATAACTGATTAAACATGTACTAAAATTTTTTTAAAGAGTTGATTTTTATTCTTTAGATACTTTGGATACTAAACAATGGAAAGCCACATGTACTCACTATTAAACTAGAACTAACTGAAGAGCACATGTGCACTTGGAAATAAAATTTAATGGTAATCAAATGGGGGGAGGGCCGAAAACCTACCTCATGGGTACATTGAACACTATCTGGATGATGGGCACCATAAAAGTGATCCATGTGACCGAAAATATTTGTACCACTGTAATACTTTGAAATTTAAAAGAAAGGGTTGTTGTTAACCTAAAGCATCATTTTGCAAAGTGTGTTTTGTGGGACACTAGTCCTGCAAGATGCACTTAGAAAAAAAGTGTTTCTAGTCGTAAGTTTGGGAAACAAAGCACACTACATCCCTTCCTTGAAGATTAGCGATGCACGTTCGCACATTGAAGGTTCTGGGAAATTGAGCAGCTACCTGTTTCTTTATGTAACTTAAGAGTTTCCTAAATTTATGTGACTATATCTACTTTTTAATTTAATATCTCTTTCTCTCTCTTCTCTTGTCATTTATCTGTTTTTAAGCAACCACATAAGATTCAGGTAAAGTTCCAACTCTGCCATTTACTTGTTATTGAACCTTAAGCAAATGATTTCTTTAAGCTTTAGTTTTCTCACCTGGAAAATGATGTAATGATAATGGTTACATCAAAGAATTATTGTGTATATTAGATGAGCTAATACGCAAAATGTGCGTGCACAATGCCTGGGACGTGCTGTGTGCTCAGTCAGGTTTCACTGTTAATAACAAGGTACATTGGCTCATGCCTTTAATTCCAGTGACTCTGGAGGCTGAGGCAGGAGAATTGCTTTAGGCCAGGAGTGTAAGATTAGCCTGAGTAACATACTGAGACCCTAACCTCTTAAAAAAAAAAAAAAAAAAAATTTAGTTGGGCATGATGGTGCCTACCTGTAGTCTTACCTACTTAGGAAGCTAAGGCAGGCGGATCCCTTGAGCCCAGGAGTTCAAGGCTGCAGCCTGGGCAACAGACTGAGGCACTGTCTCTCTCTCTCTCTCAATCTTTTTTTTTTTTTTAAGAGACAGAGTCGCCCTTGGTAGACTGCTGTGGCGTCTCAGCTCACAACCTCCACCTCCTGGGCTTACATGATTCTCTTGCCTCAGTCTCCCGAGTAGCTGGGACTACAGGTGCCCATCACAACACCTGGCTATTTTATTTTTATTTTGTTTATTTATTTATTTATTTATTTATTTATTTATTTATTTTTTAGAGATGGAGTCTCACTTTGTTCCCTCAGTAGAGTGATATGGTGTCACAGCTCACAGCAACCTCCAACTCCTAGGCTTAGGTGATTCTTTTGCTTCAGCCTCCCGAGTAGCTGGGACTACAGGCGCCCACCACAATGCCTGGCTATTTTATTTTTATTTATTTATTTTGTTTGTTTATTTTATTTTTTAGAGATAGCCTCACTTTGTCACCCTTGGTAGAGTGCTGTGGTGTCACAGCTCACAGCAACCTTCAGCTCTTGGGCTTAGGTGATTCTCTTGCCTCAGTCTTCCAAGTAACTGGGACTATAGGCACCCACCACAACGCCCAGATATTTTTTTGTTGCAGTTTGGCTGGGGCTGGGTTCGAACCTGCCACACTCAGTATATGGGGCCAGCACCCTACCCACTGAGCCACAGGTGCCATCCAAGGCACTGTCTCTTAAAAAAAAATTGATCTTTGCTATATGCCTTAGAAAACAGGGAACCACAGATGATGGCATGAAAGGATGTGATAGAATTCTCTGACCTTGGTCTAATTCAATTGGTTTGTTGTTGACTTCATAAGCTAGATAAATGTGCCTCTGTAGAAGCTCTCATAACCCATCTATTTTGTTGTCCTCAGATTAGTTCTCCCATATCTTTCTTCCTTATTTCTGATGGGAAGGTTTTAAGGATATTAATAAAATGGCAGATATATTTAAAAGGATGTCAAAGATGATAAAGGGTCTAGAAGCCATTCTTATGAGGGATAGTAAGTCTGGAAAACAGAACATATTAAAGGATTATAACACGAGAGATACATTAGACTTCTGCATAACCCTACAATGCACAATTAGGATCTAAAGGGAGGAGTTACAAGAAAAAAAATTATTTCTGCCATAAGATACACTTTCAGAGATCTCAGGGAAGAGTTTGAAGACTTGTTAGAGCAAGGCATCATCCCATTCGTTCTGGAGATAATCAAGGGGGTTAAGAAATAAAAATGTAAAACAGGACATGATGTGGAGAATAATGGAAGACTATTGTCAGGAGAGAACAGAAAAATTTACTTCTATCTCTAGACGTAGGGCTGTGCTTGCTGAAGGACACATCTTGTGGGATGGTCCTTAAAAGAAAGAAAGATCAGAGCATGAGATTGGGGGGAGGGCCAATTTCTCTAGCACACATTTCCTACTCATGATAATTAATAGAATCAGCACATCTTATGAAACAAATTATATGCTGGCATCCCTATTTTGATAACTTATGTGCCTCTCTTTTTACAATTCCTTCCCTTTGTTGGCATTGACATGCCATTTTATACCCACCCAATAAATCAGTGAGATTATGAGCATTAAATTAATTGAGCTCATGTTCATAAAATTTACTTCTGTAGAAAAATAGTATTCTACCATGTAATTGGAGAAAAGGAAGAACCAAGTAACTAGACATTATCACTCCAATAGTGTATTATGAAAATCAGGGATACTCTTTTTGAATAATTTTCATGAGTTGTATCTAGGAACATGTAGGGTATTAAGCTTTGTGCCTAGTATGAATGATCTGGAATTTTGAAAAAGTTTGAAAGTCACTTTTAAAGGGTGCATGGTCATTCTCAGTATGCCGTTAGGTATTTCTTCAGGTCGCTTAATATTAAAAGAACTTAAGCATAATATTTTTTGCAAAGAACTGTTTATCAGGCCCATTTATGAGTTTTTCAATGTCCTCATCTAGAAAGCGACCTCAGTTCTACAGCACCCAAGGCAGCTTCCTTGATTTTCTCTTTCTAAGAGAAAGTAGTAGAAGGATGTGCCTGGCAGTGCTTATACCAGTTAGAGTGTTTTCAGTCTTCTAGGAACAGAACATGGTTTTCTACTGACTTACATATGTAGAAACTTCTGGGTAAAGTTCTTTCCTTGCTGGGCCTGCCAGTAGGAATGCTGCTCCTTCTATGAAGAAGAGGGCACAAGATAAAACATCCCAACTCTGAATGTTTTCCTTTTACTATCTTTTGCCCCACAGTTGAGGCAACATGCACAATTTTGAAGCTTTAGGAATAGCAGACAGCCTTTAGTGCCTTTTTGTTCAAGGGACTAAGGTGAAGTAGCCCCATCCGATGCTCCTTGAGCCCCTTCTGGTGGCCTCACCCACCCTCTGCTTTGCAGAGTTAGGCAGCTGGGCTTGGTGTACTTTCTTCCTAACTCTGGATGAAAGGCAGAAAGGACTTAAGAGTTGACTTTGCTTTCTCAGGGAGCAAAGGCCGTATGGAGGAACATGAAGTAAGTCCCCTTGGCCTTTCAAAAATATACATCATTTTTACTTTTTGTAACAGCTTATAATAATTTTTAAGACATATTCTTTCAAATGACATTAAATACACACAAAAATATATGCTTCTTACTGAAAGGCCTAAAGCCAAAATGTTTAAAACACAGATTGATTGAACTTGGAGTTGGTGGGTGAGGAGATAATTCGTTCCAGTAACTTTTATATAAAGATTGCCAATTATTAGAGGAAGGGGAAACCTTCCCTTAAGCATGATTGCATTTCATAGTTTACTTAGAGAAAAACTAAGTTGAAGTTATGAATTATTAAATTTAGAAGCTCTAAAAACATTTTTTTGCGTTAATATGTTTGTGGTTAAATTTTAACATTCTCATGATTTATATGATGTTTGTTCTTTTGAAAGATTCATAGAAATTTTTCCTATTTTCTATTTCTGAAGTCTGAATATTGAATCTCCTGCCACATATGTTGTTAGAGCATTGGGTTCTTTATGAATATATCTTTTTTATAATCTATTTTATTATTTATTTATTTATTTTTTGAAACAGAGCCTTAAGCTATCAGCCTGGGTAGAGTGTCCTGGCATCACAGCTCACAGCAACCTCAAACTCTTGGGCTTAAGCAATTCTCCTGCCTCAGCCTCCCAAGTAGCTGGGACTACAGGCACCTACCACAACACCCAGCTATTTTTTTTTGGTTGTAGTTGTCATTATTGTTTGATAGGCCTAGGGTGGATTCGAATCCGCCAGCTCTGGTGTATGTGGCTGGTACCTTAGCCGCTTGAGCTACAGGCACCAAGCCTATGAATATGTCTTGAGCAGTGTTTTCAACCATTTTTATCTCATAGCACACTTCAACTTGTAATTAAAGTTCTGCAGTACCCTGACATTATGTTGATCTACAAAAAAGAATAAAAAAAAGAAAATAATGTCTGTACTGCGATTTGAACTTCTTTTGAAAATAATTTAATTAATGATTAAATTAATGACACACCAGTTGAAAAATCCCTTGTCTTGAGTGAGAGTGGGCATGTCCTCCCTTTGCCCTGTGAGTCAAGGGTCCGTTCTTGAGTTTGAACACCACCTGTAAGGATATGACGTATTTGTGTATCAGCTGGGGCAACCGAGGTGTTTTGTCAATGACTAATTTCTCCAAGAGCTAACACAGCAGTAACTTTTCTCGTTCCTTCTAGGATTCATTCAGAGCTCTCAATCTATACAAGGCGGAGGGAAGATTTGCTAAACAGGGCAAGTGTTTTTAGTGCAGCAGTGCCTCACCTGAGCTTCTGGTTCTCTCAGTCTCATTCTAATGACTGCAGTAGTAGTATATTGAGTTTGGGAAGAAAGATTCCAAATTAATATTTTTGTCCTTTTGCAAAAGTATAAATTGCTCAAAAAAATTAGTGATGAAACAGATCTGGTGCTTTAACATATTTATGTTAGCTAAGTATATATTATGCTATTGACATGATTATGTTGTATTTTATACTGGGTGGATTTTTGACTTTTCAGTCCTATACAAATAACACCTGAATAATTCTCTGAGTACTTTCCCCCTCAATGCTCTCAATCTATTTCTTACTCTCACCAGCTCACTTTGGTAGTGACCCCCTATTTGCCAGAGTGGTCTCTTCTTTTTCTGTAAATCCTCCCTTCAAGAAAGGAACTGAGACTAGGATAATCATGCAACTTACCAGAATCTAATGGGTAATTGTTAATAATCACCCTGGGATAATAGATATAAACCTATACTGTCCAGACACTTATGGTCACCCTACTCAATGCACAGTAGGGCCTATGTATTAGTTGATGATATATTACAAATCTGCCTCTCTGTGAGCTGTTTTCATTATAACAGATCTAAAAGCTTTACGTTAAAAAAAGAAAGCATTGGCTTGGTGCCTGTGGCTCAAGCGGCTAAGGTGCTATCCACATACATGTGAGCTGGCAAGTTCGAATCCAGCCCAAGCCTGCCAAATAACAATTGATGGCTGCAACCAAAATATAGCTGAGCATTGTGGCAAGTGCCTGTAGTCCCAGCTACTTGTGAGGTGGAGGCAGGAGAATTGTTTGAGCCCAGGAGTTGGAGGTTACTGTGAGCTGTGATGCATGGCATTCTACCCAGAGCTTGAGGCTCTGTCTCAAAAAAAAAAAAAAAAAAAAAAAACGAAAAAGAAAGCATCGATTTTCGGGGCTCAAATACCAGTAAAGAAACTACTGGAGTCGGAACAAGTACAAGCCCCCTAAAATAGAGTTTGGTGAATTACTCTGAACAAATTTAGAGTTGGTTTCATCTTCCACCTTTGAGTTGTCTCAATTCTTAAGTATTTTCAAAATAAGAAAAATAAATTGGATTATCAATAGTAGGGCAGACAAATTAGCTGTATATTTAATTTAGCCTTTTTTGGGGAGAAGGGTCCACAAAAAATGATTTAAAATATTTGTTAATTTAATAAGCTTATATATTATCTTTAGTGATTACTGTCCTTCAAAAATGACAAACATAAGAATTATATGATATTTGGTGGATTTTATATTATCTAGTAGCCACTTCTTTTTTCTTTGTTATTCTTCATTTTTATATTGAGGTTGCTTCTTGTATTTCTGCATTTAGGAAGGAGATGGCAGTGTTGAGCCTCAGCTCTGACTTGACACCACTATTTGAAGGAGCTTAAAATTCTTCATTGAGAAGTATCATTTTAGCTAAGCTCAGTTTATGTCTTGAGATTTCATTTTTTTACCCTCCCCCACTACTTTGTATTCCCATGTGGGAAGTGCAGAAGTATTCTAATATATATTATATTAGAGCTGTCATACAGGGATGCCGTTAAAACTGATTCTGCCTTCTACACTCCTAAGAATGCTGACTTAAGGGATATATAGAAAAAACTTTTCTGTAATAGAGAGCCAGCTCTAAAATGCAGAAGTATGTTTACGATGTGCCTGTTTTCCTAAGGCTTTGACAGGAAGAATTAACTTTACATTTCCAGCATACAGAACACTTTACTGAGCCACAGCTTATATGGTAAATAAACTTCTCTCTGAGAATAAATTTTTCACCATTTTTTTTTTTTTTTTTTTTTTTTTTGTAGAGACAGAGTCTCACTTTATCACCCTCAGTAGAGTGTCGTGGCATCACACAGCTCACAGCAACCTCCAACTCCTGGGCTTAGGCGATTCTCCTGCCTCAGCCTCTTGGGTAGCTGGGACTACAGGCACCTGCCACAATGCCTGGCTATTTTTTGTTGCAGTTTGACCAGGGCCGGGTTTGAACTCGCTACCCTTGGTATATGGGGCCGGCGCCCTACTCACTGAGGCACAGGTGCCGCCCCTCACCATTTCTTTTTTTACGGCAATAGGCTACTACTGAGAAAATGACTTTTTGAAGTGCAGATGCCCCCCCAAAAAAGTTTAGACGATGAGAAGAATTATTTACTTAGTCTCTATTCACTTCCACTGTTTTGCCTACATTCCAAATTTCAAATGGATGACTCATGTACCTTTTAGGTCTATGTTGAAAAATAAAATGAGTAACAGTGCCCTTTGTCAATATCAAGAGTAATTAAACATATTTTAAAGCTATCAACTATAAGAAACCAGAATGCTACCACATAAAGCTGTAGTAAGTTGTTTTTAAAAGTATAAGCCAAGATTAGCACACTAAGCTGCCATGTCAAAGAATCTGAATCGGCATTTGGAAGGGCACCCAACACTACAAGTTATGTTTTGAAAAGCTGTCCTGCCATGCTTAAAATATGTAAAAGAAATATTTTAACACGTGAGATTATGTGGTTTTCTTTGAAATCCGGGCAATTAAATTGCATGCAAAACAATGTGAAATTGTTTAGTTTGATTATCATTGATAGTGGGATTTTCTTTGCTACCTTAACTTTTACATGTTTAAAAGTTATTGTTGAAATATAATGTGATGAATAATTTATGGATTTAACTAAGCCAGCAAACCTATTTGGTTTCTATTATAAGCAAAGGACCCAATGACAACATCTTCATTTCATATTATTTCGATAAATTTAATGACATTATTTTTTTTTAAACCAAAAGGAAATTTCTTCTCAGCTGGATTCTTTCACTGTAGGTTTTAATTGCAAACTTTGAAAATGAGAACATAGCTATTATTTTTTATTAAAAGGATATGTTCTGGTTAGTTTGGAAAAGCTTTGACTAGTAAGCGCTTCTAATAACATGTCCATGGACTTAAAATGTAATGCTGAAGTAAGAAAAAGTAACATATGCCTTTTAATAGCAGTGTATCTTAAGTGTTGTTAGTTGCACACACAGTGAATATATAGGCACCATAAAGCAGTTCTCACTACTCTCAAAATTCAAGTGTGAGTAGGCCAATGAAAGATTAGCTGCCCTGGGAGAGATAGAGATCTGTATATTCAGTACCAAGAGGATGTTGTATGTATGTTGCGTGCCATGAAAATGGAAGCAACAGTGTTTTACATATAACATGTGCTCACTTAATGTTTACTGATTTAAATTTTATGACTATTCTTGCTCAATAATTTTTAGTTTTGTTTTTTTTTCGGTCAGCCTTTAAAACTCTTTTTGAATTTTCTTACCCTTTCTGTTAGAGCAGGATTGTTCCCCTGTACAAGTTCTATTTTATATGAATACCCCTATAATGTGAATTTATTTATTTATTTATTTATTTATTTATTTAAAGATAGAGTCTTACTCTGTCACCCTGTGTAGAGTGCAATGGTGTCATAGTTCATGGCAACCTCAAACTCTTAGGCTTGAGCAATCCTCTTGCCTCTGCCTCCCAAGTAGCTGGGACAACAGGCATGCATCACTTATGCCTGGCTAGTTTTTCTATTTTTAGTAGAGATGGTGTCTCATTCTTGCTCAGGCTGGTCTTAAAGTCCTGAGCTCAAGGGATCCTCCTGGCTTGGCCTCCCAGAATGCTAAGTCTATAGGCGTGAGCCCTTATGCCTGGCCCAGTGAATTTCTTTAAAATGTAATAGAACCTCTGTAAGTGCTCACCCAAGGGACTATAATAAACTGGTTACAATACAGTGGTGGTCAACATAGGGATCTAGGCCTACTGTACTGATACGTACATAAGGAGGTAGTCAACTATGAAGGTTCTACTGTATATTTTTATTAGATATATTACTGTATCATAGTTTAGTTCTTAATGTAGTTTTAAAGTAGATAAAACACTTAAAGTCTTTAAATACTTTAGCGAAAGTGCTGAATAATACAATTAGAGTATCTGAAGTGTTCATTGCTTTTCATTGCAGTTAAAATGCTGTGGACTTGATATATATACAATTTTATATAGGTTTAAAATTGAAGCAATTCAATAAACTTGCTTTAGTTGTCTCACTGGTATTTTAGCATATAAACATCTTTGAGACTGTGTGCTATTATCAACAGCATCTCCTTTGCTCTTTCCTTAGCACCTTGGAAGGGCACATATCAAATTCAAATACACTGTCCTAGCCCTAGATAGATTTCTACGAGGAGACCACTGTTAGGAATGTTTGGGCACTTGACTAGTGTTTCTACATAAAGTCAATAAGCCCTGAGGACAGCCCTTGAGTACTTTGGAGGTAAGCCATAATGAGATTAAAAAATAAGTGAGTTTTCTCCTTTTACCTGTCACTCTTTCTTGTGTCTTCCATGCAGAGGAAAGCCACATATTTTCCTGTTGGTATGTGTGATACTTATAGAAAACAAATTCCTCTTGGTGTTTACTCATTCAAGTGTTTGTCAGACTCTTCAGCGAACTAGTGGTGCGGAGCAGGGGAACCGACAGGGGCCTTGTCCTGTTTTCAATACTCTGTAGCATCAATTCTTGGCAAACCTTGGTGAGATCTTGGCAACTCTGCCTCCTAGCACTGGGCTTCATTATGGTTTGTAAAGAGCCATCTCTCTTAGCCAGGCTTGTCAGGATATAGCCCCAGCCAAAAGATGCCAGAGAGTTTAGGACTCTTTGTCTTAAAGAAACTCTCCTTGATTAAGTGGTCAGGGTACCTATATTAGCCAAAGACTTGATATACTGGTATCTGGCCATCCTACCTTAGGAGTAGGGTATTATTCTGGATAGAAATGCCACTGTTTCAGTCACCTTGATGCCACAATAATTATTATGTTCAGCTAAGTGCCTATTGTATTTAGGCATATACCTAAGGTGACTCACAAGACATGTTACCTATATTTTCTCAGTCTTTGGAAAACAAAAATGAAAACCAACAATGTTTCCTCCCATAAAATGACTTACTGCTTAAGTTGTCCCACACTTCCAGCTACTTCCTTCTGTATGCTGTTTACTAGAATGAAACTCTGACATACTGATAATATCAAATTAAACAGATTGTTTATTCACTCTTAAAAATAGCATGCTTTATTAGAACAACCCCAAAGGATCATTAAAGAAAATGATTTAAATGTTTCACAGCAACGAATAATAGAGTCTAGTAGAATTGGATTTTTTTTTTTACCTTCGAAGTTTCTAATATACTTGGTCTATTTAGAAAACAAACATATTTAATTGTTTCCATCTCTTAAATATGTCTAGTGAGTTCAGTTTTTGGTTGCTATACAAATAAATTGTTCCTAGTTGCATTGCTTTCTTTCAAACATCATTTCAAATTAGGGCTTAATGTGGTTTGAACATTTTGCCAGAAATAGTCATCCTACTTTTGTCTGAGGGTGGTTGATTACATCTATCTTTTCCAGCTTAGAAATGCCAATATATTTAGAAGAATGCAAACCCAACCCTGAAACCATTTGTCATCACACGTTGATTGTAACTCTGTTTTATTATGGTACATAGGAGGAAAAACAAACAAATAAAAATCTGAAGAAATGGAATGTCAGGACTTGCTATATCTTTTTGTTGCATCGCCATGTTTAACCTATTTTTCGCTACCACTTCTAACGCTTGATTACTTGGATTATTAAGATATTTATATGTGATGTGAGACTCAAAAATCACTTTTAATATCATCGTAGCAAAATACAAGAGAAATGAAATACATCAAATGAGAGAGAAGTTTAAAATTAATATTTCAAAGCATGAAATTGTATATGGTATTCTCCAAGTAACTGGTGAAAAGGCTCTTAGGAAAGAAAGCATTCTCAATGATAAAATAAAAGATAATTGTTTTGTACCTATTTATATAATATGTATTTACCCAAGGTCTGTACTTGCCCAGCATGTGTACACAGTCTTTATAATCCACTCTATCCCTATCTATTTGGGAATTAAAGAGTGAAGAGACTAGGAATATTTCATATTTATTTAATTCCATAGCAAATTCATTTTTGCTAAATGAAATAGCAAGGTAGAGATATTTGTGTGGGAGAGGAAAAAGAGTGTATCTATAAGCTCCATGTAATAGGAAGCTAGCAGACAGGCATAGGTAGAATCTGACTATAGAGAATGATTTCAGTGTCCTGCTAAAATTTATTTTGGAGTATTGAAATCTCGCCTACCCAAGCGTTCATAGAAAAATCTCAGAATCACCTTACGAAGCTTTCTTAGTGTGACTTGACACTAAGAACTGAGCTAGACTTAAGACTTCCTGGATATTTTAACCCTTGTAACATAGAGGAAGAGGCTGTTAATGAGTATTGTCTCCTTACATCTATTCCTATTTTTATGTTTGTTTCCATTTTTTAGTCATTAATAAAGTAGAAAAAATTATGTTAATTAGGGAATAATCTAAGATGCTATACCAAAGAGATCTTAAATCGTAGTGACTCAGAAAACATAGACAGCATGTAGGAGTTTGTGTTCCATAAGGTAAAGGAATCCATACTACTTACGTTTTTCTCTGTTTTCTCTAGAGTATCATCCCATCTTATAATAAAAGTGCAATGGCACCATTATGTTCTCATCCCAGTCTGAATTAGTGGTAAGATATTCATAAGACAGGAGAGAAAGCAGCTTCCTTAATATATATATGACTGAAATTGCTCATGTCACTTCTGTTCATATACCATTGGCTGGAACTATTGGGGCCATGCCTAGCTGCAAAAGACTCTGGGAAGTGCAGTTAGGGGATAGACAATCATATATCCAGTTAAAAGACAGAGGTAATGGGAGATGGTGTTCTACTACTAAAAGCAAGGAGGAGAAGAATGAATATGGGAGGACAATTAGTAGTCTCTGAAAGCACTCTAATTTCTGAATTTCCTTACTTCCTCTCCCTTTTTCTCTTCTTTCTTCCTCATTGCTTACTACTTCCTCTCCCTTCTTTTAAAGTAAAGACAATGAGAAAGTTCAGCCTAATTAACTAGTTAGTGTTCCCCAGTGAGCCATGACCTCGAAAAAGTGGGGGGTGGGGACTGTTAACTATGGGTTAAAGTTTTTATTCTATGGACTATATTCACCTAAACAAGGCGGAATATAGGAAAAAAAACAGGAAGGAAAGGGGGGAGGGGAGAAAGAAAAAGAGGAAGGAAATGAAAACATAAGCTTTATGAAGGCAAGGATTTTTGTTTGTTATAATTGTATCTCTAATACCTGGAGTATTGCTTGGTATGTATAAATTTATGATGAATAAATTTATTTTTCCATCTAACTATTTGTACTCAAGTTTGTTTCAACCTGCACCTTACCCATTATACTAGTTTTCCATTTGAAAAGTCTCTGCTGAATGCAAAATAGTAGTCTATCTACATGATCATCTTGGTATTATCTCAGGCTACTTCGTCATAACAGACTTAATTTTGTTTTAATTTGGATTCCTTTTTTTTAAATTTTAAAATCTTATGGAATTACAAAAGTTTTAGTTACATGCAGTACTTTTGTAGTATAAGTCAAGGTTATACTTGTGTCCATCCCCCAGGTTGTATGCCATACCCATTGGATATGAATTTATCCATCCTTCTTCCACTTCCACCTGCTTGATTTCCATTGTATTTATGTCAATCATTTAGTTCCGATTTAAAAGTGAGCTTTTGTGGACAGCGTCTGTGGCTCAGTGAGTAGGGCACTGGCCCCATATACTGAGGGTGGCAGGTTCAAACCCAGCCCCAGCCAAACTGCAACAAAAAAATAGCTGGGTGTTGTGGCAGGCGCCTGTAGTCCCAGCTACTTGGGAAGCTGAGGCAAGAGAATCGCCTAAGCCCAGGAGTTTGAGGTTGCTGTGAGCTCTGACGCCACAGCACTCTGCCAAGGGTGACAAAGTGAGACTCTGTCTCTAAAAATAAATAATAATAATAATAAAATAAAAGTGAGCATTTGTGGTGTTTGTTTTTCTGTTCCTGTGATACTTAGGAGGATGATCTCCAGTTTCATCCAGGTTGTTACAAAACCTTTTAGTTCACCTGTTTTATTACTTTTTTTAGTTTTTTGAGACAGAGTCTTACTCTGTCACCCTAGGTGAGAGTGCCATGACCTCAGCTTAACTCACAGCAACCTTAAACTCCTGGGCTTACGCATTCCTCCTGCCTTAGCCTCTTAGGTAGGTGGGGCTACAGGCATGTGCCACAACACCTGGGTAATTTTTCTATTTTTAGTAGAGATGGGGTCTCACTCTTGCTTAGGCAATCTTACTGCCTTGACCTCCCAGACTGCTAGGATTACAGGTGTGAGCCACTGCACCGGGCCCACCATTTTTTTTTTTTTTTTTTTAATAGCTGAGTAATGCTCCATATACTACATTTTATTAATCCACTCATGAAGTCTATTTTTGAATAAGAGTGTAATTAGTTGTTTCTCTAAGGGATGTTTGACATAGAATTATTATGAACAAAAGAAAATGTAGAGAGCAGTCTCTACCTTAAGCATGTTTTGGCTCTCCTCAGAGAGAATGAACTGATATAGATAAGAAACATGACAATTGTTACAATACTTTTATTCTTTCTAACCAATTCCATTATTTGACTCTTGGCTTTTCAAACCAGGAGTGAGTGATAAGAAATAATAGTGGTTCTCTAAAAAAGACCCCAATTGTCAAAATACAGAACCATTGAGAGAGGGCCATCACTTCCTTCCCCTGCTGTCTTTCTCCTTAAACTCTTTTCCTGAGGCTCAGACAGATCAGTGTTTAAGAACTAACATCTGATTTATTTGTTCTTTGTCATTCATCTGGAATCACAGAAATGACCATAGAGATTTTACAGTTTAGTGTTTTGCAGTCTGGACTGGGGGGTAGGGGAGGAGACAGGAAGGTGATCCGTGACACTTGGATTTCCTGCTCTTTTTTTCCAGAGCTGGGTCACTTTATCACTTTTACAGGTTGGGCTCACTAATAAATTTTGTTGAAAAAAGGACTCTCTTGGCTCCACACCTGTGGTTCAAGTGGCTAAGGCACCAGCCACATACACCTGAGCTGGTGGGTTCAAATGCAGCCCGGGCCCGCCAAACAACAATGATGGCTCAACCAAAAAATAGTGGGACATTGTGGCCGGCGCCTGTAATCCCAGCTACTTGGGAGGTGGGGGCAGGAGAATGGCTTGAGCCCAGGAGTTGGAGCTTGCTGTGAGTTGTGATGCCATAGCACTCTACTGAGGGCGACATCTTGAGATTCTGTCTCAAAAAAAAAAAAAAAAAGAAAAGAAAAGAAAAAGAAAAAGAAAGAAAAGAAGAAAGGGTTCTCATTCTAATAAAAGTTTAGAGACCTTCAATTGAATTAAACTTCCTTATTAAATATGAAACCACTGAGGCATTGAGAGAAGATATAATTTTTCTTTCTTTCTTTCTTTTTTTTTTTTTTTTTGAGACAGTCTCACTATGTTGCCCTCAGTAGAGTGCTATGACATCACAGCTCACAGCAACCTCAAACTCTTGGGCTTAAGCCATCTCTTACCTCAGCCTACCAAGTAGCTGGGACTATAGGTACCCACCACAAAGCCTGGATATTTTTTTTGTTGGAGTTGTCATTGTTTTTAGCAGGCCTGGGCCAGCTTTGAATCCCCCAACCTCAGTGTATGTGGCCAGCACCCTAATCATTGAGTATGGGTGCTGAGCCAAGATGTAATTTTTCAAAGGCAGAATTTGTACCTTATTTCTGAGCTAGCTATCCTCCCATTGCCTTAATGCTCCATAGCATCCTGGTGTCAGTGATTTTTGTTGTTGTTTGTTGCTGCTCAAAAACTATGTAAGTTCCTCTCCTCCCTTTCTTTTTGAACCGTATAGTGTGATTTGGCATAAAATAGGAGACCGGACAAGTTTTCCCAACAGTATATAGTCTCTTCAAAATCAAGTAACATGTGAGATAGGTGCTGGTTTACACAGGCTGTTCCTCCATTGGGAATATTATCAATCATTGTTAAACAGTTGTCTGGGAGTGAAAAAAAATTTTTTTCTTTTTTTTTGAGACAAAGTCTTACTATGTCACCCTTGGTAGAGTACCATGGTGTCACAGCTCACAGCAAGCTGGAAGTCTTGGGCTTAAGCAATTCTCTTGCCTCAGCCTCCCAAGTAGCTGGGACTACAGGTGCTTGCTACAACGTCTATTTTTTTCTTGTAGTTGTCGTTGTTTGGCAGACCCGGGCTGGGTTTGAACCTGCCAGCTCTGGTGTATGTGGCTGGTGCCCTAACCACTGAGTACAGGCGCCAAGCCAAGTGAAAGATTTTTATTGCCATGGATTTAACTGACAACAATAGACTGCACTATGGTGGGGTCCCCTATATGACTGAATAAGGTTTTTTGGGTGGAACTGACCCTGGGTCTAAACAAGGAGGGAGTGTCTGCAGAGAAATGGGTTAGAAATAACCCTGTCTCGGTCGGGCGTGGTGGCTCACGCCTGTAGCCCCAGCACTGTGGGAGGCCGAGGCGGGTGGATTGCCTGAGCTCAGAAGTTCGAGACCAGTATGACCAGCAGTGAGCCAGAGTAAGACCCCGTCT
>CAUYPK010149358.1:0-46685 GCA_963574355.1 Loris lydekkerianus | reverse complement strand
TATGATGTCACAGCACTATAGCCTGGGCAGTACAGTGAGACTCTGTCTCGAAAGAAAGAAAGAAAAGAAAGAAAGAAAGAAAGAAAGAAGGAAGGAAGGAAGGAAGGAAGGAAGGAAGGAAGGAAGGAAGGAAGGAAGGAAAAGAAAATTATTCTTCCTTTTTTTTCCCCATTGATAATCTTCTTTCTTCCACTTGTTAATTCATCACACTTTGGAGCCTGGCCAAAAATAAAATGGGGGATACCAAAAAAGAATAAAATAAGTGAAAAAAGCAGAGAACCAAATGAATTTCTCCTTACAGTTTACAGCTAGCTCTGAAGTAATTTAAGTAAGTCCATTCAGAAGTGGGAAATTAAAATTAAAAATCAAAGAACTAGGGCATCCTGCCTACCAAGCCAATCCATAGCTCCTATGTGCGTGCTCTATGGATACTGCCTCAGGGCGACCCTCCACAGCATTTCAAACTTACAGATTTATTAATGTTCCTTCTGAACTGCTTTTCAGCATCCTTGCTTCACTCACCTAGGCCCTAGGACCCACACAGCTGCTGAGGGCTGCACAGACCTCCACGCAGGCCCCTGCTAGTCGCAGCAGCTTACTGCCTACTGAAATCTTATCTCTATTCCTCCCCTTCACCCTTTTGCAGCAAAGAGTTTTGAAATTTCATCCATTTATATTGTCCTTTATTCTCCTTCAATTAAAACATATCAGGTTTTTAGCCTGTTCCCTTAGGGGTCTGTTCAGTGACCGGCCAGTCCTAATTTGGTCAAGTATAGCTAAGATGCCACTGGTTGATAGTGGCTTAATATTTTACTCTCTTGAAGAACATTTACATTTTTACAGTGATCTTAAGCAAAAGCCGTGAGTCACATGGGATTTGTGGTGGTGGGAGGAGGGTGAGGAATATTTGGGACCAGGAGTGATTTTGCGCCTGTGGGAGCACACCACGCACACACCATCAGGTGTAGGCCTGTACCTCCAGTCATCCAGCCTTGGGGGTGAGTGCATGTCTGCTACCGAAGACCTTTCTACTCTGCAGAAACTGTTTGGCTTCTTTCACCCTGAGTGACCTTCCCTTTTCTCCCTCTGGCTGATACCATCCTCACGTCCCTTGGCCCTGTTATTGCCTGTACCACTGTCTATAATTTTATTAACTCGGTAAATTTAGATTCTCTTAAAGAGCACATCAAAAGTTCAAGCCATGCCACACAGCCCCAGAAACAGTTCTTGAAACAGAAATAATAAATCCCAAGTTATTTTAGGGAAGAAGTAGCAAATGTCATCAGAGTGTTCCTGGTCATTTTATTGGCTTTAATTGATTGGGTTTCCCAGAATATATAGTTTTACTAGGCTCAAAGACAAAATGAGGTTGTAAAAATGGCAGAAAGGGGGCTCCCAAGGAAGGTGCTAAGGGAAATTATCTTAGAAATGCTGGGGCTGCAACGTAACAAGAGTCTTGGAAAACAAAAGGCTGTCTTTAAGAGGTGCTGGAAACAGCTAAGAAAACCCTGCCTCATTAGAGGCACTGCAGTGAGGAAAGATGAAGAGACGAAAGCTGCTCTCAAGTTTGGGGGGACATTGTCTTGGAGTGAAAGTAGTAATTCTGAATTGCTTCGCAGAACAAAAGTAGACTCAATGGACATAAATTACGAATGGGCAGATTTTATCTTATTTTAAGGGACACTAACCAGCAGTGTTGTCCAGTGGTGGAATGAACTGCCTTACAAAGTCATTATTGATAATATTTTAAAAGGATCTAAATGGCTATTTACCAAGACCTTGTAGAAGAGGTTCTTGTACTTATGGGCTCTCAAGACAAGCTCTGAGGCTCCTTGAACCCTTCTGTAGGTGTCTGACCCCCGCAGGTAGCATCAGGGTTTCGTAAGCTTTAGGCAAGTTGTAGCCAGCGCAGGAGTCAGAGGATGCAACAGTCACCTATGGGCAGTTCCCGTCTTTTGACTGGCTTCAGCCTGTTGGCTACTCACCTGCATATCCATTCTCTAAATCAGGTGTCCTCAAACTGCGGCCCGCCGGCCACATGAAGTGGTGTGAATTGTATTTGTTCCCATTTTGTTTTTTACTTCAAAATATGATACGTGCAGTGTACATAGGAATTTGTTCATAGTTTTTTGTTTTAAACTATAGTCCGGCCCTCCAACAGTCTGAGGGACAGTGAATTGGCTCCCTGTTTAAAAAGTTTGAGGACGCCTGCTCTAAATGAAGTACTCCAGCAATTGAGTTCAATTGAACAAGCCTGATGCCGTGCTGAGATAAATCATCAGTCCCTTCCTCCCTGAGCCCTTCAGTGGTAGGAGTAATTGGTTAATCGCCAAAGTTGATAACAAGAATTAAGAATTCAAGGGAATTGGCTAAGAATGCAGGTCTGTTGCAATATGGTTAGAACAAATGTGTTTGTAAAGGGGCAGAAATTTAGAAATATGCACACCTCATTGAAAACAAATGGTTCTTGAGTCTTTCATAACAATGCCTAAGACTTACTGGGTCAATGTTCCCTTTTTTAAAGGCCTGGCACGCTTTTTTTAAAAAAGGAGAAAGAGAGTGAGTGATTCCTCCTCAGCTCCTTTCTCTGAATCTTCAACAAGCTGCTGAATCCAAAGCTCTGTCCATATTCTGTCTACTCACTTCTAACACAGGCATCTTTCCATGTATAACCTGCTCTACACACCCGACTTTTCTTTTGAAACAATCATCCCTTCTCACGTTTCGATTTGTTCTGTCAAATGAATGCATGAAGAAGAATTTTCATAAACGGAAAGACAAATTCTAATGTTTTGCAGTCTGTAAGAGCCCAGATCCTGAGATAAGTGTCTCCTAGATACGAGTTTGTCTTAGCAAATGCAGATATTACACCAGTTGCATGCTGGTGGGACGGCTGGGCATTGCTGAGTATCCTGCAGGTAGACCAGATGTTCCAAGCAGCAGTAAATTAGATGTCGGCCATTTTTATGTGTGTATACAGTTGTATATGTTTAAAGATATTTCTTTCATTTTATGTGCTTTGATAACATTATAAAATATGTAAAACAGCTATTGCAATAACTCGTATTTCTAACATGAGTAAATTGAGATAGAGAGTGGTTAAGTTATAAACCAATACCTACTTCCTAGATTTGCCCTCCCTCCTATGCTACCTGTATTTTTCTCATATCCTGCTTTCACTGAAAGTGTGACTTCTCTGCCCTCAAAATCTGGAATCTGCATTGTTTTATAATTTTGAGACTTCTTCAGAGTTCTTCATAGGCTAGAACCTAGAAATGAGTGGTAGTATTGTATTCAATTAGATATACTTGAAGAGGTGTGTTTGTATGTGTGTGTGTGTGTGTGTGTGTGTGTATCTAGGAAGACATGGGCTTTGGGGCAATTTGGAGCTAGGCTAGTGTACGTCTGTAGAGTAGACATATAAACAAGTCCAGGGGAGCAATGGTCAAGCATGTACAGATATTAGCAGATAGGACTGGCAATTGTCAGTATTCCAAATGGTTGAAGGCGGGAGGCATATGTTTGCCATCATAAAACCAAGTTTGGACTTATCTAAAAAAATCTTAGAAGAGAATTCGATGAAAGTGAAATAATGTATTGCCAAGTTGTTACAATGAAAATGATTTGAAGCATATACAAAAGTCCTGTCAGTAAGGTTGAACTGAAGTGCCAGGGCCCATCCAAGTAGCAGGCCAGGAATAGAAAATGTGGCCAAGAGAGAAGTAATCATTATGTAGCATCAGTAGCTTGCAATGTTGCATAAATTGCTTTGTAGGTCCCATGCATTCTGTAACATCCGATGAGCTAAAATCCTGACAGAATGACCTGAGAAGAGATCTCCAAGTAGAGGTTACTAACAGTAGTTTTTTTCAGCTGCAGGAAATCATTACTAGTGAATACACTAACCCTGAGGAAATCATATGTCCAGAATTCTAAGACTGTCTTGGTTTCATGTGATTTTTAAAAAGATGTCTGTTAAATATAAAACCAATTTTGCAGCATTTTATAACCATGTGTCTTAGTCTCCTCAGGCTGCTGTAACAAAATCTGGTAGACTGGATCTCTTAAGCCACAGAATTCTATTTTCTCACAGTTCTGGAGCCTGGCATCAAGGTCAGGGTGCTCGCCTGGCTGGGTTCCTGTGAGGGCCTCTTCCCAGCTGGGGAATGGCTGTCTTCTTGCCCTGTGCTCACATGGCAAAGGGAAAAAGAGAAAGAAAACCCACATCTCTTCGTGGGAGGGGACCAAGCCTTCCCAGTGAAGGTTCGACTCTCATGATTTAATCACTTCCCAAGGGCTCAGTCTCCACAGAACATTACATTGAAGATTAGGATTTTGGTTTATGAATTGAGGGGAAAGGGACACAAATACTCAGTCCCTAGTGCTGTACAAATCTTCTCAAATAGTAACTCTTCAAATATGAAAAAGAAGACTGGACGTTTCTTTTAAAAGATGTATGAGATCTGGAGTTGGAGACATCAAACGGAAGAAATCAGTGTGCCCATGTTCCCAGCGGGACCCAGGAAAAGGGAAGGACCAGGGGGCACTGGAACAAGATTCCTCTGAGTGCAGTCAAGTCTGAACTCAGTGCAGAGTATCAAGTGACATTGGGAAGAACTTAGGCTAATGCAGAACATGTTTACAGGAGGAAGCCCGAGCCTGGCACTGGGTTGTGCTTTGGGTATGGTGGCTCCAGTCCCAGCGTGGCCACCATGACACTTGTCTCGAGATGCTGTAGAAAGCTTAAAAGATACAGGTTACTCTTGGAGAAGCAATTTTACTAAATACTCTTTCAGTCTGGGGCACAGACAACATTCCTTGAGGCCTCCTAGTAGAGACTAACACCAGCAGAAAGGGTGATCTTCTCTTGCTTCCCCACAGACCAGCTGGGCAACCTGGGGGCTCTCTGGGCTCCAGGTCTTGCCTACTGCAGGGACAACAGAGCCTGAAGACATAGAGGGCCCAGCAATGTCAAGTGGAAGCGAAGCTCACACGGAGAGATTCAGGCAGTAGTAATCTCTAGGAGAAATGGGCTTCTTGATGGAACTTCCCACTATCACCAGCTGTGTGAGGAGCCATGCTCCCTGGGAGGCAGAGAGTCAGAGCCAGAGCAACGGCAATGCTAGGCAGAGGCTGGTGAAAAAGGACACATAGGTACAATTTTCAGACATTGTAAAAGTTTGTGATTTAACTGATTCATTCATAGACCACTTTGCATTAGATCAGGATGAATGTTTATTAGTTTCCACGTAAGTTTGTCTGAAAATAACTTTGAGGAATAGACCCATCCAGTCTAACACTTGATCAGGACTATTAGAAATTAGCAAAACGTGGGTGGCGCCTGTGGTTCAAAGGAGTAGGGCGCCGGCCCTATATACCGGAGGTAGCGGGTTCAAACCAGGCCCCGGCCCTCCCAAAAAAAAAGAAAGAAAAAGAAAGTATCAAAACCTTTCAAATGTCCATAGGAAGGGAAGCAAAGTCATAGTATTTAAATGTGAGCAACATCAGAGAAGAAAATGCTCACTTCAAAACAACCTCTAACTTCACTGTGGTTACTTGGCCTGTTCTTGAAACTCAGCTTGAGTTTTGTGTTTATAAGACCTTCCAACAGGGCTTGTCCTTTCTTTGCGAACTCTTTCTGCTAGAAGGCCATGTTTTCCCTGGGGATGCTTAGAGATTGCTTGCATGCCACATGCTAGACCACTCTATTTAATTTCATCCTCATAGTTGTCTCCTTATTTATCTAATACAGAAGATCACAGACCCCATTCCCAACAGGTTTTGTACCTGTTGTTTATGCCTGCATTTTCCTGAGTTTTTAATTTCTTTGATGCCTTGGAGTTTCTAGAAGAAAATCCTCTTAATTTCCCATTGCTATTACCAGGTATAAATAGTTGGATTGTCAGCTATCTGGAGAGGCTGGGAGGGAAGGCTTAGTAAATGGGCATTACTCTAAGTAATTCACCACATCCAGTCCGAGGATTTGCTTGGCCAACACCATCAATGAGTTGCTGTTGCACCATGAAGAAGTGAAAAGTAAGTACCGAGGCTGGAGGAACTGCTATGCGAGCAATGCACAATCTCTCTGGGGTAGACAGAGGGCCCAGAAGCAACGAGACTCTTAGAGGGTGGGTTCAGGGAGTTTCCATCACACTTAGTTGAGTTTCAATTCTCGCTCTGTAAGTAAAGAACCAAGTGCACTCCCAGTGCTCAGATTCTTGGCCTCCCACATGGAGACAGAATCACAAAGACATGTGTGTACGTGTGCGTATAGACGATGCTTATGTTCCAAACTCAAGAAAAGGAAAAACCTTCCCCAGATTTTTCAATTCCTATAAGGATTGCAGTTTACTACTTCTGGATTTGGATCATTGAGTTCCCTGGATTATTAAACATAGCAAAAAGCCATCTGCAATGAATCGGGCCTGCTCCTCTAATTGAGTCATGCTGTGAAGCCCTTTACTGTTTCCCTCACTTCATTGCTGAATATTTTTTCAAGAAAGATAGGAAATACATTTTTACTACTAATGCCACCTGCAGGTTAAAGAGAAACTGTTGCAAGATTCTTGAAATCCTAACATCCTCACAGCACACTGTAATAAGTCCCTCCAGAGTATTCCCCAAACCTTGCTAATCAGCAGGAATGTAGTCCCGTTTCATTGACAATGTTATTTATCAAAAATATGCCTTTGCAATCACTATCACAGCCAGCCTTCCCTCCTCACTCAACACTCAGGCAGCTGATACATGCATCTAGGAACTTGGAAGGAGTCGTTTCCTGGGATATAATTGCTTTGGCTACCTCATGCAAATGGTTCCCAGTGCCATTCATTGTAAGGTGTCTCATGTCACAGGTGAAGGTGGTGTGAGAGGTACCCTCAATCAATTCATTTCCATGTGAATTATTTCCTTCCATGCAATTGATGTCACTTGGGTTCACTGTGCTAAATGAATTAGTACACATCGTGCCATCTACATGTCCTATTTTCCAAGCGAGGTAAGGTTTCTTAAGGAGAGATATTGTTTTCCACTCTAATTAGTTCCTTCTTATGATGACTGACATTACCGTTACTACATTATGATTATTAGTCATAGTAGATAAACTTTGCTATCAATTCATTACAAATTATGCTCAGCTTCTAGCCACAGAGATGTTACATTCCCAATTATCTGAAGAGCACAGATCTAAGAGGAAGTGAGGGACGTGCCCATCAGTACTTTGAGATATTTCAGGCTAGTTGATGCTGCCAAATGGGACAGCAGCTCCCCATGTTGCCACCACCAGATGGAAGCAGCTTTCAATGTGTGCACGACTTCTGACGTGATGTCACATGGAATGGGATGATGTAACGTGGTGGCAGAGACAGCAGGAATAGTGTCAGGAAATCCTCTTGACCAGAACAGGCAGCTGGTGACAGCTTCCAACACCTGCGCTGCATCTTGATGAAACTGTCATACCTGAGCACCAAAATGAAAAACTAGAGCTAATTACCTGAATGCATCCGACAGGCCAGCCTAAACAAACTCTCAGCTTCTTAAAGTGAGGCTATTTTTATCCCTAAGAACAATAAGAAAAGAACAAAGAAGAAACTGAGAAAATCCCACCTCTTCTAGAAGGGCTTGAGAAATATTAATAAAAATGCCTCCCTATAGCTGAGAAAGAATGTTGAACAGAGACATGTTTTTTTGTTTTTTCTTTTCCCTTGGCTGAATTTACAAAAGAGCCCTTACCCATAGTTCATCTCAGATAGTTAAGAAATTAAAATGGATTTCTCCCAAAACTTGAAGCATTGTTACTTGCTGCCCAAAGCTTCAGAGAGTTTACTTACAAAGTTTAAGCAAAGGCCAGTGGGGACCTTGTTCAACCTCTGCATGCTAGCAGGTGACAACACACCCACGTGTTCACACCTCACTGGGGATAGGAACAGGTGCAGAGATATACTAGAGAGTTCAATGTTTACCAGCAGTTTCACCTTCTCCTTCCTGGGCAACAATCATCTGTCTAGATCTCAGCACTATTGACATTTTAGACTAGACAATTATTTGTAGTACAGGGCTGTCCTGCTCATTGCAGGATATTTAACAACATCCCTGGCCTCTACCCACTAGATGCCAGTAGCATTCTCCTGATTGGGACAATCATAAACAAATATCTCCAGACACTGTCAAATATCCACCGGGTGGGGGAATACCAACATGCCCCCAGTTGAGAACCTTTACTCTGAACCATGAGCTCTTTAAGTATAGACAGCATATCTGCTTCATCTTTATAACCCAGCCTAGCACAGAGAAAATGCCAGACTAGAGGAAATGTTCAATGAAGTTTGACTGCGATTACACCAGAGGGAAAAAGTGAGCCCAGGTAAGGTGGGAAGAGCCTTCCTTTACTCTTCATCTACAAGGACCAAATGATGCTGTTCAACCGTTCTGACCACTTTATAGAAAGACCCGTGTGAAAGATGTCCACTGTTTACATTAGAACACCTCTGTCTGTCCATGAAAAGTCAGCTCAGTAAAGACAGAGCAGGGAATGCTTGAACAAAAAGAAAGGGAAAAAGCACATAGGCAATTTAATTGTGAGAAAGTTAAAAAAAATCTTTGCCAAGTAATGAAATTATTAATTGCAATTCATGTCATTTTCTGCAACAGCCATGTGAATAAATGGACAGAATGTTCAGCAGTATTTCTGAAAGGAATTGGGCATTTTAAAAATGAGGAATTGCTGGAGGTATACTGTGTGGGCCACAGAAGTGTGCACCCTGATAACTTCATGGGGTGGCAATGTGGCACCTTTAGGCCAGAATGTAGCTGTGGATCAAAAGGGCATCACATTCACCCATGTCATTGTCCTCTGAAAGATCAAACTAGCATTATGTGCCTGATGCAGTATCTTCTATTTGAAGCAGTTTACATATTTCTCTATTTAAAAATAGAGGCAGCAACTTCCTTCTTTCCACAAATGCTCTTATCAATTTTGAATTACAGAGATCTATTTTGAGATGAACACACTGAACAAAACCTTCATTCGTGTGTGCGTGTGTCTGTGTACGTGTGTTTTTATTTCCCAACATGGCGGTAGGAGCTTATGCCTGCTATCTGCATAAGTCTTTTGTGTATTGCTAATGGAGTGCTGGAATTGTTGCAGCCCTGAGCAGGGAATACATGTGAGCAACAATATGCTGAGAGACCCCTCGGTGGAATCTAATCTGTTCCAGCTCATGCACTCCTCAGAAACTATTTAACTTTCATTAAACTGTGTTTGATATCAGCTAAATAGGATGCATACGGCTCCAATATAGCTCATATGGTCGCATTCATTCGATCACAGCAGTGCTTTTTTCTTATATTTCCCCCCACTTGTGTCAGTCCCCAGTATAGCTGGGTAAATAGGAGACCTTTGAAGATGTAGTTAGTACTCAGATTTCTTTATTCTTTTGTGCTGGTTTCTTAGTGTTGAAACAGTGATTCATGTATGTCTCAGACAGCCTCCATTAATTTCATGTAATGTAGCTTTTATCTCGTAGCTGGGACAACTATCTTCAGCATTCTGTCGCTCCAGCATCCCCTGCTCTGTCCATAGTCCCTGCGGCACCTCCCAATTTCCCTCCAGGTCCCCACCACTCTCCATAACTCCTCTTCCTTTATGGAAAATGTGTTCATTTCCAGCCACTGTATTTCTGTGGTTGTTGTAGCATGAGAACAAGTAAATAAACAGGTTAGGATGAGAAGGAAAAAAAATAAGAGGCGAGATTTTCAGTCTGGTAAGCCTTTATGTTTAAAGGGGAAAAAGGAAAAGCTCCTTGGATAAAAACATCCACTCAGGCAGGACAACAGTTTTGTGGCTCCTGTGCCTGCTACACACACACACACACACACACACACACACACACACACACACACAGAGTCTCTATTCAAAGGACACTAATCTGATTATGAATACAGCACAGTAGGAACATGTAGTTTCCTAGTTTCTGGGGAGAAAAGGGCTACTGGATTTGCAGACTGGAGCTATTGAAAAGTTTTAGTGATCAAGTATATAACACACACGCACACACAAAGTGAGAGAGAGAGGGAGGGAGGGAGGACTGGGCATATTACCAATATGTCATCAGCCAAGTAAATATCATTATTTACTTGAAAACTTCTTTTCTCTTTAATATCGAGGAAATGTAAAGAATTTCACCTTTAAAAATATTAAGGAGACATGGATGTGATTGTTCTCTGTTATCTTCACTGATTTTTTTTTTTCAGTTATGTTTTATTAAGTCCAATGGAATAATCACCATTTTTTAAGATCACTTGAGAGAAACGACACGGGGTCCTTTGGTACCAGGAACCCAATTATTTAGGATATTATTTGGTGAACCTTTTTCATTTTATTAGTATACCAGAAGGGTTTCACATTCTCAAGGAGAATCCAGCTATTATTGCTTTTTTGGAAGAACTGTCTCACTGGGGCAATTAATTCTATATGTTAATACCAATCACAGTTGTGCTGTATGTTATTAAAATTAGAAAGGGAAAAAGGCCACATTTTATCATTCGGTTTAGAAAGGGGTCATTTGTACGCATTTGGGTATAAGAGAATAAGCTGGTTGGTGAGTAGCCCTTGCTGTGTGAGGACTCTGCAAAGCCCTGGGCTGACCTGGCTGCGCTCTGGCCACAGACGCTAATGGTTTACAGAAAAGGAAGACTAGGCTAGGAAAGGTGAACACAGAGGCAGCCTCGGAGCTCGCCTGTGTCTGTCTCTGCTACACTGGAGGGATGTTATCCGTTTAACTTTGTTGATGAGCACATGTAATTAAGACGCTGTGCCTTAATGTTTGATGCTGGGACTTGAAAGGGTGATTTTAAAAAAATTATTTAGATAAGCATATTGACATTTTTAGTATATATTATTAATCTTATTAATAGTATTAACAAAGGCTAATTGAAAATGCATCATCTATAATTATATTAGTCTTCATTTCAGTACATTTTTGTCAGAGTAAACTAGAAAGGAGTAATTAATGTGCCACTGTTATTTACCCCTGTTTGTATTAAAGCTGGCGTCACACAATGTTAGAGATGAATATAGCCTGATTTCACTGAATACCACGAAGCAACCATTCAGAGGCAGTAAAATAAGCAGCTGTGTTTTCTTGTACCAGGAACCTAAAAATAAAAATCAACTTCAGGCTTGCAGGCTAGGTGTGCAGGAGCTGGAGACAGACAATTTCCTGGGCGCTGCTCCGCTCTCGTCTGCCAGGTCTCTCCCCTCCACAGCGGGCTGGGGGACCCACGCCTGCTCCTCCTCTGTGGTCCGAGTCTCCCCGGGTTAGGAAGTAAGCAAGAAAAGCATGCCCAGCACCCTGCAGCCCAGGGTCAGCGATGCCACATTCGCTGGGGCAAGGCAGGGAAATGACTTTTCCATTCTTGATGCATAAATCCAGGACCTAAGAGTTAAACCTTCAGAACACGTCGGTTCTGCCTTTCTGAGGAGAAGAGAAAACTGCAACATTGCCCTCAGCACGTCTAATCCCATAAATTAGTCTTGTTCCCTCAACCCCCCTGTACCCCGACCCTGGAGTGCACACACACACACACACACACACACATGTGCATACACACACGCACATGAGTTCCAAAACTATATATGAAAATAGCTACTTTGGCTCCCACGTCCAAAAAAACAACAACAACAAAAGCCTAACAGAAAGAGGCAAGCAAGCAAGGAGACTTCAGTTAATGTGGCACTACTATAATCACTTTAAAGGGCCCCCACCCCTGGCCTTTACACTCAGCCTTTCTGAGGTCAGCCATTTCCTGAGGCCAGCCCAGCACGGGTGTGAAATGGAGGCATGCGGGGATGGCTTTGAGTGGCACATCTTTTAATCAGGTGGAGCCAAGGCAGTGACGGCTGGAATTCCAAAGCTGGGCTCTGGGCTTTCTCCTGAGCTCTAATAAAAAGCGTGGCATATTGGTTGCACTGGCTGCCAAGTGCTATGTCCGTGCCCTCTCCGCAGTAGCCAACCACAAACATGCTAGCTAGAAGCTCTCAGGGGGCCCCGTGTGTGCTGTTCCTACACGGCTAACATATGTATCGACACCTGAAAGCTACAGCCTGCCACGTCTCCAGGACCCCGCTCGCCTACCTTTGCTCCTTGGTCACCAAGGGTTAATTTTCTAATGGCTGCCTTGCTGCTGAAGCTGGCCAAGTTTTTCATCGCCTGCAGAGCACCACAAGCTGTGATTTGGAGCCAGAAAACACCATTAATTTTCTAAATAGGAAGGATCACATATGTAAACTGTCTGGTTCTGTAACGAGTCCGGCAGGTAGAAGATGAAGGAGGAGGAAGTGAATTTTTCCAGACACACAAGCGGAACAGCCCAGGCCACTGGGCAGCACACTGAGAGAGACTTTGGGGAGTAAAGAGAACAAGGGTGGTGGTGGGGGGGGTGTCAGAGCATCCCCTCCCCCATCTTTAAGTCAGTTTCAATACCAACCTTCAATATTTTTACAACAGGCTGGGTTGGTGATTTATTGGGCAGTGTAGGGAGTTTTCACATTAGAAACTTATTTGTAAATGGAAGGAAGGATTAAGTAAAGTGCACCAGCTCAGAGACCACATAAAAGCTCACGCGTACAAAACGGTGCTGGTTAACACGTCCAGGGTTTTCAGGGGACAGAGAATCAAGAATTCCCCTGATAGAAATTACTTAGGCAGCAACTTACCTAGATGTTCTAAACACCTAAAAAATGCATTTTTATAGAGTTTGAAAATCTATCTATCTATCTGTATATATAAAAACCCCCAAACCCTGCAAAATACAAATCTACCAAAAAAAAAAAAAAAAAAACAAAGAATTCTCTATTTAGGACTCAGCCTGAATGTGTTTAGGGGTGAATATGTGTCTGTTTGCCTGTGTATGTGTCTGTGTGTGTGTCTCAGAGACAGAAGGGAAGGTAAGGGAGAAAGTGGAGGCATCAATGAGAGTGATCAAACTCTCTGATGCCTTTCTGAGTTTTAAAAAATTTTGTTTCCCATATATACCTCTCTTTCTGGAGTAACTATAACATTATCTGAAATGCCAGAACAGAGCCAGCCCCCAAACTACACCTAATAGAAGGTGTAAATGTCTTCCTGCCTCATGTTATCTCCAGAGTACCAGCTCTGAACTGCCAATCACCCGGCCTGCCCTCTTTCAGAAACCTTCTCTCTAACTTCCACCATTCTGGTTCCATCCACGACTATTAAAAAAAAAAAAACTTTAACATCAATTTCTCTATTTTCTCTTTTATTGCTCTTTGAGCAAAAATCAAAATATGAAAACTTTGGGGCATATATTAATTTGGGGCATCTTTTTTGCTGCCTCAGAGATGTAGAGGCAAATGCTTCTCCTCCTCTGCCCAGGTCCCAGTGAGCACCTCTTACATGGCGTGAACTCAATGTGCCACGATGTTTTCTAAGAGCAACAAAAGGGAGACATCTGGAGAAATGCTGTTAACTTCTGAAGTTCAAATGCATAAATGAAGGCCCAGTGTTGGGGAAGAGTGACTTAACAAAGCCTCTGACTGTGGACAAAGGACTAATCACCAAAAGGGCTATGTGACCTCATGTATATTTATCTGAAAGGCAAGTAAGATATTTTAAAAATTTCAGAGAAAGATGACCATAAGGGAAACACGTACAATTTCAGGATATATTAGTTTCCTAAGGCTATAGTAAAAAGTACCACAAACTGAACATCTTAAGCAACAGAAATGCCTCATGGCACAGACCTGGAAGTCCAAGATCAAGGTATCAGACAGTTCGGTTCCTTCTGAGGGCTATGGGGAAAGGATCTGCTCAGGCCTTTCTCTTTGGCGTAACCATCTCCTCCCCGTCCCTTCACATCATCTTTCCTTGGTGCAAATCTCGCTCTGTGCCCAAATTCCCCCTTTCTGTAAAAGCAGTAGCTATTTTGAATTAGGGCCCCCCAGTGGCCTCATTTTAACTAATTACATCCGTAATGACCCTATTTCCAAATAAGGTCGTATTCTGAGGTCCTAAGAAAGTATGAATTGAGACAGGGAGATGGGAAAGGAGGGGAAGAAGACATAATTTAACTGCTAAACAGGGTGAGAGAAAGAGCTTCCTTAAGAGTTGAGCAAAATCCTCGCAATGTTTACTTGAGAGACATATCTAAGGTAATATTAAATTGTATATGCTTAACACTTTATTGACTGCTGACCATTTTTGCTTCTGATAATTTTCTGATAATTTCTGATACAAATAATTTTATCATGAATCCTCTCAAGGTCTGCCTTATTCCCATTCTCCTGATGGAGAAAACTGAGGTTTGAGAAGTTAAATTGTCATTAAATGTCACACAGCTACAGACCTGAGACTCTAAGTTAAGGATTCTGTTTCCTACATTGGTGTTCTGCCCATTAATCCACCCTGCCTGCTTTGTGCTAATTATTAGCATGCTTCACTGCCAACAATGTAGATTGAGTGTTTCCATTAAGTGACCAAATAAAGTGATAAGACTAACTCTATCCTTTCTCTCCTTTAGTTCCTCCATGAAAGTTGGCACAGGGTGGGGCTTATTTCCCAACATAATTTTTTTTAGTTCAAATAAGTCTTACAATGTTTCCTTCTGAATCAAGTGCAAAACCAGACCTGACTCCACAAAACTCCATCTTACAGTTTTACTTACACACATCTGCGTCCCACTTTGGGATCCATGCTGACACCCGGACCAAGCAAATGATTCCAGAATTGGTCCAAAGTAGACCCAAGCTGGTGTTGATGTAGGCAATAGCCAAGCTGGGTGTAGAATAGCCATCATTTTTCAGCTAATTTTCTTCTCGTGCTTCCTCCCTTGCTGCAGGTAGAACATTATTCATTAAGAGCTCTGCAAAGCTCAGTAGAGCTCATTCTCACTGAGATAGCCTCTGTGATCTTCTGAAGCCTTTAAAAGGGAATGAGCCTTGGCCTCCCTTTTATGGGCTACATTATGACCTGGCTTCAAAGTGTGAAAAGAGGTTCCAAGATTCCCTTTGTGCGATGGAGTCTCTTAATTGCACTCTTAAACACAGTGTAATTTTTGTAATTAACATTATGGTTTCAGAGGGCAGAGAAGCCCGCACCGTGCTAATTACAAACCCACATCTTCCGAGTTGTGGAATTTCCAAGGCCTCTGATATTAGGGTGGAATACAGTTTTTATGAAGGATTTCAAAGATCCTCTGTGGGCTGTGTTCTGAGTCATCATTAGCATTTGATAACATAAAGAAATTTTACAACATGTGACAGATTTTCTATGTGAAGATTTTACCTGATAACTGGAAAATTTGCATAAAGAGTTTCATTAGGTCTCCTCTCACATTACAGGAAGAGTAAGAAGTATAGTGCACTCTTTCCCCGAGATTGTTCTTAGGAGCCAAGGAATTGGTGCTTTAGAATAAAATTTACAGTATATTATGAAGTGAAGTTGTAATAATCTTCAATGATGTTGAAAATCAGAGCATACGTGCCTTTTAAGGCAAGGGAGAGAATATGTATCAGAATTACCCTGTAACTGAAATCCTTGTAGAAGAGGTATATTGTACTGTTTTCTGCCATATAAAAGACTTAGTCCTGCTGGGCGCCGAGTCAAGGTGAGAGCTTCATATATATATATAACACCAAGCAACAATAATGTGTAATTTTTTCACTCCGTGAAGTGTGTGTTCACTGAGAAAAAATTATGTTCTTCTTACTCCAAAAGCAAGTTTATCTTTCCTTTATTTTTCAACCCCAAGCTGTCAACTGAATGTGGCATGTGCGCGTCTGTGTGGACACACTCACACATACACGCGCCTGTGTACACACACTCACACACATATACACATTTCTGGAGATGCAATGTGCATTCTAGGCAGAGTGATCACAGCTTCTGCAAAGAGCGACTGGCCTTTCTCACGTTGATACTGTCAGAAATTGTGCTGCGGGGCAGGGATTGCATCCCAAAGCCATCCATTTGCCGAAATCCTTTCACTGAGCATGGATCAATTAAGCCAGTAATAGTGATAATTTGGGGAAAGCTTTCTGTCATGATGGGAACAAGAATTCATCATTATTCCATGCTGTCTTATTATTTCAACACTATACATATGCCGTTGGATGTATAGCAGTAGCTGGCGGCATTATCTCAGTGGGATGCATTTCCCTTCATGAGAGAGTCTTTTCTGTGGCGATTATGCAGATAATGCGTAGCTTTGTAATGACATCATAAATAGAATCAGAAGTCTTAAGAAACAATTAGGGAAGTATATCAATACTTCCTTGCAATCATAACATCATCTGACTTCCAGTGGGATGCTGGACTAGCTCCCCAAGTTCCAAAATCACATGTAAGTATTCATACTTGCTTTAAATCCATTGTGGAGTCTCAAGAATCCTGGCACTGGAGACAAATTAATATGCATTTGAGCCCATTGTCAATAAGAGAAATCACACTGAGGTTTTCATTACAGAAGCGAAGGTGAGATGCAGGCAAATTTACCCAAGTTGATGAAAAGGCAGCCTCTGGATACTGACCTCAGGCAAAACCAAAAATGGACTAAAAAAATAAAAAGGCCAATATCCCCTGAGAGAAAAGAAGCAAAGAATTCTCGCTACAAATTATTATGTGTTCCTTTGACAATACTGTATCTGCCAGTGGATTTTTATTTAATTTTTTCCTTGAATTATTTTCTCAATTTAATATTTCCTTCTTCCTAGTTTAATTCTCCTTAAAATTAAAAATGCTTTTATTCATGGGGGAAAAGAAGCACTTTCTCTAATTGGTTTGAAGCATGCCAGGCACCTTGGCCTGCAAGGGCTACACAACCACACTAAGTGGACCTTTAAAACCACATGGTGGGTTTACAAGTTCTCTTCTCTCCTGCTGAGGCGAGCAGGGTTTGAGGAAGGATCAATTATAACTCTGGATTCCTTTTCCAGTTTTAGGAAAAAAAACATAACCTTCTCCCTTTCTCTTGTAGCTCCCAACAAGCAGAAATGGAAATTTTAGATAAATGATCAAACTTACATAGTATATAGCTTTTATTTTTACAAAATATTTGCTTCCAGCAGAGTATATCTTAATTCACAAATGCAGAAATCTGTCATTAAGATCTGACCCAGCTGCATGGCATTGTCAAATGCAATAACGTATCTTTTAATAGTTTTATATCAAGTAAGGATATAACATATCATTAGTTTAAATGTATTTGCAAGCAATTACCCCCACCAGGATATTTGAGAATGCTCATGCAAAATTGATGAAATTCTGACATGCTTAAACATTGTTCATTTAGCTCAATTCCTTATGTATAGAAAAAATAGAATAAATAATTCTGCTGCCATTTGCAAACTACTGTTAGGCATTTTTATTCTACTCAAGGCTTCAGTGCTGCCTTTAAACTTTCGCCTTTGGTGATCATTTGGAAAAAAACAGTTTCATATATGTTTAATTTTAAATAATGGACTGGATTTTTCATTCTCCTTATTATTGTTCAATGTAGTAATTTAAATATGGAGTAGATTTACTGCGTGTCAGCTGCTTTTCTTTTACAAAATGGGATAAATTATTAAATGAGTAGAGGTTGTTTGACAACCAGTTTTCCAGTACTACACAAAAGAAAGACCTTTGACATTCAGCTGTCTTTTGAAAAGAATAAAGTATAAATCAATTAAGCCACTATGCTGTGGTTCAGAAATGCCATGCTATGGCACAGTTTTGCTTTGCCTCGCAGGTGACTTTCAGATAGCTGCACCGTCACCGTCACACGAGAGCAGAATGACAGCTATGCAAGGCCCCCCGGTGTCTTTCCTGGGCTTCTAAATTCCCTGGCTGAAGCATGCCCTAATAAAACGTAGAGACATGCCATGTCCAACAAGTTCCTTTCAGACTTTTCTTAACTATTCCAGTGACTATTATGTTCTAATGACTGATTAAAAACTTTTTTCTGCTTTTGTATTTTTGCCTGAAAATTTTAATATGGTTCACTGTGCCAAAGTAGACAAATCTCATGTTGAACATCTCATCCCCCTTTATGCAAGCCAGGTGAGAAATTGCCTTTCAATGCCTTCCCATTCTCAGTCCTCAATACCATATTAGCATCTGTGTAATTAATAATACTTTGAGCTCTGTCAAAATGAAATCACTTTAATTCTTCCTCGAAAGAGAATCATTTATTAACTATGTGTGATCCCCCAATACATTTTTCTTTACTAATGTCACTAGTAACTATACCTTCTGAAATATTAATCCATCTACCCAAAGCTATAAAGTCTAGTCGAATTATTATTTTCTTCAAATCTGATCATGTGTAAAGCAGTCAGGCTGGTTATTTAGAGGATCTTGTGATACGTATTTGTGGAGTACTATTTCTGAGTATAGCACTGCTGTGGGGCCGATTAATACAAAAAGAAGAAGGAGAAAATGAACAGAGAAAAGGGAAAGTATGGTCTCTTCTCTGAAGAAAATTAGAGTCTAGGTCAGTGTTTTTCAACCTTTTTTTGTCTCATGGCACACTTGAATCTGTAGTTAAACTTCTGTGGCTCACTTACATTATGTTGATCAAAAAAAAAAAAAACCCACTTAAAAAAAGAATATACTTATTGTGCTTTGAAATTCTTTCAAAAATAATTTAATTAATGGTCTTTAAAAATTGTTGCGTCACGCCTAAGATCCTCTCATGGCATACCAGTTGGACATCACTGGCTAGGTGGAGAGAGACCAGTTGGTTCACACAGCAATTAGCAAGGCACACAAACTATATGTAATTGGGCTAAGTGAGGCAATGTGATTTAGTAGGAGGTTAGAGGAGAGAGAGATTTACATTTGGAAAAGCTGCATGGATGATGGGTCTCAGGCAATGAGTAAAATTTAGGCGGATGGGAAGAAAGAGGATATTCTAGGTGAGATGATTCAAATGTTTGAATGTGCAAGACATTGCTTACAAGTTTTTGATGGAAAAAATGTTCCTTGGAAGGGAGAAGAAACTGAAATAAGAACACTGGATGGTATCTAGTTTAGGAGAACCCCAAAATACAGTAAGAAGGAAGAAGCATGCAGACGAGATACATTAAGCTATACTGAGCCCTCCCTCTTCTTGAAGAACTGATTGTGTTAAACAAAGCATCAGCCTAGGAGGTGGTCAGTGTGGCCATGTGGTGGGAAAAGAGGCCAGCGGGCCAGGTAGACTGTTAGGATCATCCAAGCATGAGCTGATAAATTCCCAGGATGTGATGGGAAAATGGGAATGGAGATGTCTTCTGAGACTGTTGACTAGCCAAAAGAATGCAGGGGTTGAAGGTGAGAGATCCACCATAACATCCTGAAATGTATTGAATCAGAGGAAGTAAGAAATTGATTAATGACGCTGCAGTAGACAGGTAGATAAAGGGTTTCCTAAAAAGCATGTCAAGGGAGGGAAGGAAAAGAGTATTTATCATTTTAACTTTCACTTACTTATTTAGGCGCCGCATGACTTGGCAATAATGCAAGACTGCACCCAGTCTCACCCAAAACTAATGCTACAGACCCTCCAGTCGGCATCATTATTCCCTGCTTAACTGCAGGGAACCTCAGAATTCTTCCCACCAGTGAATTCCAGGCAGCTATTACAAGTTAATCAGTTGGTACACAAACACACAAACACACACAACTTCACTGGCAAGGTCTCTGTAGACCCAGAAACCTTAAAGATTGGAAGAAATTTTTGAGTTAATTCAAGCCAATGAATGATGGTCTGGGTTAATTAAGGACTAAGTCCACCAGAAAATGATGCCTGAAAGAAAAACACAATCCCACCCCCCCATCCTTTCCCAGTAACAATACCATTAGGAAAAAAATGCAGTTAGATTTCCAGGTGGCCTCAAGAAGCAAGCAGCTGGGCAAGGACCTCAAGCTGGAGAGGAAAAGGTGAAGTGGGAAAAACAAGTGGAGGAAAGCTTCAGTATTTGTCTGGAGAAGAGGAGACTATGAGGGAACTTAATAATCACTTTCAAGTGTCAGAAGAGTTACTCTCCAGGGAATGCTGACCAGCTGTTCTCCATCTTTATTCAGGGCCAAACAAAGGCAGATGCACTAAACTGCAGGAGGAAGGATTTAATTTAGACATAGAAAGAGTGGCTTGATAAGTAAATGTTATTAGATGCTGGAATCAATGTTGGAAGCAGCCCTATTCTTTCATGGTCTTGTGAACAGGGAGAACCCACGCACAGGCCCCCAGGCCCAGCAGAGGTGGACGCCACTCAGAGGTAGAAGTTTAGGCCCACTGGGCTCCCCTGTTCTCTTCTAGCCCCAGCATCTGAGATTCTGCCCCATCCACCCAGGCCATTCCAAGGAACAAAGAGAAAATGGGCTGTTCCCCAGTGTGCAAACTTTCAACCATGTTTAACAAGGTGCCAGGAAAAACAAGCAGCCTGAGCGTGGACTCCCAAGCCTCCTGCCTTGTTAAATGCAGTTTATGGTTTACCCCAAAGTGCTCTGTCTTAATTTGCTTCTTTCCTATAAATGAAACGGGGTACATTTAATATTCCTATGGGGCTGGTACATTGGCCAAGTTCATGTGGCATGTGGATTTAAAAGAAAATGGGTTCTTTTTTTTTTTTTTTTTTTTGCCAAGCAGGGCTATTCACATTGAGAATCCTTAAACAGGGAAAATGAAGAGTCCTAGGCCCCAGGAACTGATGGACACTAAAATTACTGGCCTAGGCTGAATCCTTGGTTTTCCCTCCCTTCTGTTTACTTTGTTGTCCTTCCTTGGAAAAGTGGATGTACAGAGAGAGCACTGCATTAATGGGTGTGGATTTCGCAAATATGTATTACTTTTTTAACTCTTTTTCTCATATAGTTGGTAAAGTTTTATAACAACGTGTAAAGGTAAAAACCTACAATGTGCTGGTATTCCTTCATGTAGCACCTACTGATATGCCTACTGATGCTTAATAGATGTTTGTTAAATGATGACCAGGAGTTCTCTCATCTCTCTCACATGACCCATCTGAAATATACAAGCACCTCAACAACTATTTTGCTCTCCTCATAAAGTGAGTCATCAGTCCTTCCTGTCTCCCCAGTGAAGAATCAGATGTTCTCCAGGGCAGAAAGAACACCCCACCTGTGTGGTATGGAGCTGGGCAAGTTCTTCACTCCCCTTGAACGCTGGTTGTGCTTTGTATATAGTAACTGGGTCCTCTTCTTCATATCCCCAAAGTTTTTTTTACAGAATGCTTTGGGCATAAAGTATTTCCTAAGTATCTGTTAAAAAAAAAAAAAAAAAAAGAAGACACAAAACATGAGAAATAAGGCATAGTGGTTAAAGGCATGGGCTCTGGAGCTAGACTGCCTTGATTCAAATCCCAGCTCTGCCATACAAGTAGTCGTAACCTCTTTGTGCCTCGGTTTTCTCATTTATTAAGTGGGGATTATTACAGTACCTACCTCATTGAGTAGTTATAAAGATTACCTATGTTAATCTCTATGAGGCACTTAAAACAGAATCTGACAGGTAAAAAGCGTCAAGTGCCACATACATACAAAGATACTGGGGTTCAGAATACACTTCCTGACATTGTAGTCAAGATCAAGCAGCTGGTGAAAGCATTTGGCAGCCATGTTTAATGTCACCTGTCCCCAAACCACCAGAAAGATAATATTAGTACATGGTGACAATATATCCTATTCAGGGTCAGAAATAGTGAAAATGCCTTGGAATCCAGAAAAGCCAGGACAGGAAGGGAAATAGTGGTTTGGTTAAGTAAAATGGAAAAGATGAGTCAAAATGCTTGTCTTGACCTATCATTACTGAATATCTACAGATATATTTGAAATCAGAGTCAGCATCTTCCATTTCCCCCAGTGAGAGGGAAACACTATTACTCTTGATCAGCACTGATTTCAGGGGGACACCTAAGTGACAGACCCAAAGCAACCTCAACAGTAAGCAGAGCATAAGCTCTCAGACACAATTTTAGGCCTATGTTGCAGGGATGGAAACATAAATGACACACATTCCTTCACTACTCTCTCTGTGCAGACATGGCCTCTTCCCCATAGAGCTTATAATGCTCCTTGTGCAACTCAGTACTACAGGTAGCCTCTCCAATCAACTGGATTGGAACAGAGAGGGAATAATAAAGGGTTCAAAGCATTGGTTCCAGATTCGTGAAGCAACATGGTAACTGTTCTTAGATACCAAATCTAAATATGTCTCATTTCAAATAATATTATAACAACCACGTGGACCTTCTGAAACTCAAAGGCAGGAAATGATGCTCCATTCTAAATTATTTCCTGTGTAGGAAGAAATATTTCTCCTTGTATGGAAATAGTTTTTTCCATAGGATACATCTAATCGATGCCACATTCCTACTATGTGTTAGGCTTGGTGTTGGGTTTGTATGGAGTTCAGGAGTAGAATAGATAGTTCTTGTCTTTAGACAACTCACAAGCAAGTTGGGAAAGAAATACTTACTCAAATAAAAATAAGAAAATAATCCAAAAATGTTTATGATAATAAAGTGTTAAATTTTGTGGTTTAGGCAGGAAGAAAGTTTTCATGAATGAAGTTTCACGTGAGCCAGAATAACGTCGAGAGAAAACATAGCACACATGAAGTCACCATTATGTAATGGCAGATGTCTGGATTTGAAAGGGGTAAAAGCATAGGTCAAATGCTCAGGGATGGAAGTGAATGTGGTGCACAGAGGGATAGATCTGACCACTTCTCCTTCCACCCAAACAATTCTGAGATCTCCCCACTAGAAAACCCCCGCCAATGCCAAATGCTCCCAGGGACTTTGGGTTCCTACAAGCACACATTCAAACAGACGAGTTTCTTCGAGGTCACAGAAAATATTTAATGACTGCAAGCATCCATGCCAAAGGCTTCTCAGGAAGGAAGCACAAAAAGGGTCAACCAACCAGCCTTGATTGTACAAACTCTCTCAACTCTGTTTTAAAGTATTGCTTCAAGAGAAAAGGTTAAATGAGGTTTGAGTACAGTGTAATAAACCTTCACTGTTCATAAAGCTCTGAGTGATAAATGTATGTATGGTTACTGTATAAAAGTATTGGGGTCAAATGCCAGAGATCTCTGAGGTTAAGATTTTTTTGCATGGATAGGTGAAGGATCCCAAATTGTCAAATCTCAAGCAAATGGCAGCTTGTCAGTCAAAGCCACAATCTGCTCCAGCTCACCAAAGAAGCCTGTTCCCAAACTCCACTCGGCTAGATGTTGTAAATGTTCTAGCTGTGATATACAGCACACTATGGCATGTAATTTGTTTGGTTCCAAGAGACTAAGACAAGGGTTCGGAAGGTTCACTGCATTGTAAAAGAGATATGCCTGGCTGCAGGTTTTCACATTTGTAAATAAAAAATAACAGGACATCCAAGGAACAGGCATGTGTTGGGATCCCTGGGATGGCTATGAAGGAAAGATTTCAACTGCTACAGTACACACAGTGTCCACAAGCAAAACACAGGGTTCTGCCACCAAGTCCCATAGAGAAAGGCAAGGCTCTGCTTATGAGTAAATTTGGCCTATGGCATAATTTGTGCCATATGTTTTTAAACAGTAAAACTTGGACTCCTGCAGCAGTGAAGGAGCTATGTGGAAGTATCATGGGACTCGTCATTTCTGCACAATGGAGAACTCATTCTTACTTCAGGTCCAATCTAGGACTGGTACTGCTAGTAAAAATCCTTGAATAACATAAACTCTCTCCTTCTTTGTGCCAGGGGGCTGGGCACAGTAGAGGAGGAAAGAGAAACCAAAGGCGATGGATGCAAGGGGAAAGGGAAAGGAAGCACCATCGTGCCATTTACTGCACTGAATTTGTAGAACATATTTAATGAGAGGGATGGCCTCTTTAGAAAATCTGTTGAGATAAACTTTTACATAAAATCTAAATTTCGAATCATTGGCTAGTTCAGAGATTAAGGCTACCTTGCAGTTAGCAAGATGGGTCTTACTAAGAGGAAGTAAAAAATCAGCCTCCACTTTTGAGCAATTATGACGGACTAAACATTGGGTCAAGCATTTCACAAACACCACAAACACCTTACTGTATTCCTCAACTGGGGAAACAGGATCCAAGAGATTCAATGCCTTGCCCATGTTAGGCAGTTTTGAAATGTCCATAGCAGGATTCCAGACAAAGCTATCTGACTCCAGAGCCCATGTTCCTAATCGTACGTTATATTGCTATGGCAGAGTGGTTGTACACGTCATTACAAAAATTTTAAAATCCACAAAAATCAAGAAACATAAAATCAGTCTGGACAGAAACAAAGAAACAAAGCCCTCCCAGCAACATTAATAAGCTCAGCAAATTCAAACGTGGACAGCTGGATCAGAAAGGACACTGTCAACTGTGTTTCTTAGAAGTGAAATGATGGAACATAAGATAGGCTGTCTCGAAACTTTCGTAGTGACCCACTTATTGGTAGCTGTTACCAAAATCAGCTCTCCAGCTTAGCATAGAATACAAAATATGAGCAGAACCCAAATGATCAAACAGGAGAAATCTGAACCATAGTGTAAAAGAAAGAAAGTCCCTTAGCTTCCCCTGGCTACGCTTTTCATTAAATCTGTGGAGATAGATTTGGAAACAAATATCAAAACTCATATATATTGTTTATATTTTACTATAAGGATTTATTCTTACATTTACTACATAGTAAATTAAATATTGTTCAGGGTTTCCACATTCATTCTAAATTTTTCCTTTTATTGTTTTTGTAAAGTCCCACAAACATCTTAGATATTGTTATAAAGAGATATCTATAAAGGTGGACTCCAAATGACTATTTAAAATCGAGATACAGGAGCCTAAAGTGAGATGGTGAGGTAAACAGCACACTTTACAGCTTGTTTCACACTGTAAAACTTATTTCTGGCTATGAAGGGCTAAGCACAAAATATGATTAATTAATTTTTGCCTACTTGCTACAAGGTCATGAACAAATTTCCCTACATAGTCCTGGAAAACTTTTTACCTTTCACATTGAAATCCACAGTACACCCTGGAATTGATTTTGGGGTATAGTATGTTGGAGTAATCAAGGTTCATTTTTCATTTTCCTTCCAGATACCCAAGTGACTCAGCATCATATATTATTAAGAAGATAATTATTTTTTCTATTGCATTGTGATGGTACCTTTGTTTTATTATAAGTATAATCATAAGTACAATAACTTTTTATAACTGAAATGTAAATCTTCCAACTTCTTCATGATTACTTTGGCTATTCTTTCCATGTACATTTTCATATAAATTTTAGAATCATCTTGTCAATTCCATTTAAAATATCTGCTTGGATTTTTATTGGTATGGCATGAAATCCATAGGTTAATTTGTAAAGAATTGACATCTTTACAATGTTGAGTGTGCCAATCCAAGAACATGTTAGGTTTTATTTAGTTTCTCAGTAATACTTTAGAGAATTCTTTATAGATGTCCCACAAATCTTCCTTCAGATTTATATCTGAGTAACTGGTCATTTGCTGCTAAGTTAAATGGCATCATTCCTTAAATTTTAATTTCTAATTTTTCATTGCCATTTTCTTGGGCTTTAACAATTTTGGGTCCACTACTAATACATGCAAGAAAACTTTCACCTCAGAAATCTTTAGCATTTGACCCCAAAATTTTTTTATAGCAACCATGCATACATTTATCACTCAGAACTTTATGAACTGTGAAGGTTTATTACATTGCATGTAAAACTCAATTGATTTTTACTACATTCACTTATTAATTTTAATAAGTTGTCTTCAGTCCTTTCAGATTTTCTACATACAAAATCATGTTAGCTGTGAATAATGGCAATTTTACTTCTTTTCAAATTATTATGACTTTCTTCCCTGTGCTGACTAGAATCTCTAGCACAATATTGTTTAGAATTGGCAAGAGAAGTTCTATTTTTCCCCAGTCTCAGAAGAACTCTTGCAATATTTTAACATTAAATGTGAAGACGATTGTACATGTTTTGCAGATACCTTTTACTAGATTAATGATTTGTCTAATCCTATCTCTTCATTTATTAAAATGATCACATGGTTTTTCTCATGTGTTCTTATAGTACAATGATTTATATTGATCCTTCGGTTATTAAACCAAGATTGCTTGTGATGTATTTTCCTTTTTTATATATCATTCAATTCAATTTGCTAATATTTTGTCCAGGAGTTTTGCATCAATGTTCCAGAGAGAAACTGGCTGTGATTCTGTTACCAAATTTACACTGGTGTCATAGACTAAGTTGGAAAGTATCTATTTTTTTCTATTCTTCCAAACAATGAATATATGGTTGATTTTATTCCTTCTTTAAATAGCTGATAGACTTCACCCAGAAGCCATTGGACCCTGGATATTTGTGTGAGACTGTTGTGTGACCCTGGATATTGTGTGAGACTCAATACATAACACATGGGATTTTTACAATCAATCTATTACAGTATTATCCAGATTTTTTTATTTCTTCTTGTGTCAGTTTTGGTAACTTGGTAATTGTGTTGTTCAAGGAACTTATCCGTGTCATCTAAATTTTAAAATTTCCTGGCATAAATCTGCTTTCCCCTGGGTACATGGAGTTTGTAAGACTAATGCCTAGATGTCCGGGCACGTGAGGCTCAGGGGAGCTAGCCAACTCCCTGACCTGTAGCATGAAGCAGAGCACGCCTAGAAACTGCAACCTACAGCAACACTGCCTTAGAGGAGCTCAGACCAATGAACAATATTGTTTCATGTATTTTTGTTTTTTGTTATGTAATAAATAATTAATGCATTACTTATATTCCAGGTAACTAATTCTCTTTTCTGATTTGTCTACTCTAACAATTGAATTTATTAGTTCTCAGAATATTATTTGGAACTTTTTAATATATTCCAATTCTCCAACAGAACTCTATCATGTCTATTCTCTTGATTATAGTTGATTATATATATATAGATATATCTTTGATTATAGTTGTCAAAGATGTTTAATAACTACAATTCCTAAATTACCTGTAGGTCTCTATTATCTGTTTTTATAATCTTTTAATTGAGATATAATTGGCACATGTACAATAAGCTATACCTATTTAAATTGTACTATTTGATAAGTGTTAATATCTTTATGCTCTGAAAATCCATTGCCATGATCAAGTTAATGGTTGTATCCATCACCCCCAGAAGTTTATTCCTGTCCTTTTATAATTCTTCTCTGATGCTTCTACCCACACCCACACCCACTCCCATTCCCAGAAGCCATTCATCTAATTTCCATCACTACAGATGAGTTTAAATTTTTAAGAATCACATAGTATATATTTTTGGTCTGGCTTCTTTACTGTAACATAACCACTTTGAGATTCATCCATTTTATAGCTTGCATCAATATTCACTCCCTATTGATCCATTATATAGATACACCAGAATAGTTTATCCACTCACCTATTCATGGAAATTTTCTTCTAATGATAATGTCTTCCAAAAAGCAGGAGTGTTTTGTTGTTATCACTATTTTGATAAAGTCTTATTTAGCAATTTGTTCTTTTATGTATCATGCTTTTCATATCCTGGCTAAGAAATTCTTTCTAAACTAATATTACAAAGTGTTTCTTCTAAATTTTCTTCTAGAAGTTTCCTAGTCTTAGGTTTGACATTATCTATTTAGAGTATTTGTAAATGGTATGGAGTATGAGTCAAAGATTTTGTTTTTCCTACATAATGAATATTGGAGGACAGAGATCCTTTTTCAAAAAAAGGCCTATTCACCTTAGTCAAAAACAAGTCACCCATAGGTACCACATGTAGGTCTATTTCTTGACTCTCTATAATGTTCCATGGGTTTCTTTTTTTTGTCTATCTCTGCACCAGGGGTCAGCAAACAGTGCCCAGAGGTCAGTGCCCACTGACCGTTTATATACATTCTTAGCACATGAGCTAAAAATGATTTTTACCTTATAAAAATGGTTGAAACAAAAGCAAAGGAATACTTTTTGATGACATGTGAAAATCATATAAATTCAAATTTCATTGTATTTAAATAAAAGTTTATTGAAAAACAACCATACTCATTCCTTTTGATACTGTGTATAATTAGTTATACTCTACAACAATAGAAACTGAGAAGTTGTGATAGAGACTGCATTACCCATAAAGTCTTAAATATTTACTTCCTGATCCTTTACTAAAAATTGTGCCCACCCCTGCTTTACACCAACATTATATTGCTTTAATTACAGTAGCTTAGTAAAAACACTCAAAATCAGAGGGTATTGGTTCTCTTTGTTGTCACTCTTCAAAATTGTTTTTGCTATTCTAGAAACTTTCGATTTTCATATCAAATTTAGAATCAGCATTTCAATTTCAATAAGCCTGTTGTGATTTTAATCACAATTGAGTTGGATGTAGGGATCAATCCAGGAGAACTGACATCTGAACACTGTGGAGTGTTCCGACCTATGGAGACAGTGTCTCCCTTCTCCTTAGTTCTTTTGTTGCCTTGTTCAGCAATATTGTGTAGATTTTAGTGTACAGATGACCAACAGTAGTGTCGCTGTTCTTCCTAGTCTTCTGGATTTCACGAAAACCAAGAGCAGATTTCCCCCATCCGCCACCCCTATATGTCTCCCTCTTCCTGGGGGAAAAATGGACAAAAAGAAAATGGATTCAGTCACACAAACTTGTTTTCAGAGTTTTAGTTTTAGGGTTTTTTTTTTTTTTTTTTATCTAACAAAAGCCAAAACACGTAAGAACTATAAACTTCCTAGTATTAGATATAAATCTCAAGACAGAAAATATAAGCATTTTGTTTAAAATGTAGTGCTTTTTTTTCTTAATGTGGCCTTTTTTTTTTTTTGAATAGCATATTATGAACCTCTTTGAATGGGTTTCCTAGTATATCATCAGAGCACTCATTTCATGACTAATGAAGATAGTCACCAGGCAGCCATTCACTGTTTAGAATAACATTGTTACATATCAATAAAGTTTGATTATAATGACAATTTTTTCTTTCTAACTAGGTTGTTGTCATGATAAAGGAGTTGCTATTTGTGGGTGATCTTCAGCCACATTCTGTTTCACCTTGGCTCTCTGGGCACCCATGGAAGTATGAGAGGCGCTTTGCTATTTCTGGGGACTGTGTGCAAATCCTCTCAATCTCTTCTGTAATTCATTACTACTCCTCTAATCACTGCTTCTGAGCACAGATAGTCTTGGCAGGAAAAGACCTGTTCCTTGTGTGGGCCAGAGACCAGACAGGTCTGGATTTGGCTGTCTTGGAGGGAGAGTATGATGACTAAACCAATCTGGAGAGACTCCAAGGTTTGCTCTTTCACCACAAAGGTGATCCTTATTGAAGAAAATTTCCTTTGATGTTTAGCTCAAATTTTTCCCTTACTCAGTTTCACTCTATCATTCATAATTAGATCTCTTAAAAATAATACCTCTTCCTTATGGAGGGTTTTCAACCTTTCAAACCTTCTCAAAACTTGTATATTCCTCTTAGCTGTGCCTGGATCAGGTTACATATAGTTTTCTTCATATTAGTAATAAAAGAGTTGGTGATATTTGTTTTACAATCATCAGAAAATTCCCTTTCCAAGCATTTCCTGGTGGCTCAGATTTGCAACATTCAACCAGATTTTAATTTGTAGACTCTGGGGTCTTGGCTTCTTAAGGAGGTAAGAGCCAATGAAATGGAGAGCCTTGTAAACCGAGTGGATACTTGCTACAATTTTACCAAATAAAAAAAGTTACATAGAAAAAAAAGGGGGTGGGAGAAGCTTAATTTGTTGTTAGCCTGTCTTGTTTAGACACTCCATCTAATAACAATAAGAATATAGTTTTCACCCATGAGCTATCAAAATCAGAGTGGACTTAAGAAAAATAAGATGCCATATGATCATTCAGCTACATAATGACTTTGGTAATACTAGATGACCACTTTGATAACTACTGAAGTTTCATCTTTGTAGACATCTTAACGGGAGTAGAAGACTAAGACATCTTAACAGGAAGAGAAGACTACATTGATTTAAAAAGGGCTTTATCTCTTTGTGATCACCTCAGCCTTTTCTCCTATCCATTCCCTCCTTCGCATGCTGCAATCAACTGCAATTGCCCACTTGCTCCATCCCTTATCCCAAATCTCCTGCAAGCCACACATCTTTCCCCTACATGAAGGCAAGAGCCTCCTCAATTCTTGTCACTTGCAAACTCACAACCTATTCAGAAACCAGAATGATCTTTTAAAACGTAAATCATGTCACATTCCTACTTCAAATGCTAATAGGCTGATGTGCTGGACCTTTGTCAGCTGTGGCTACCTATCAACATTGAAAATTCTCCCTACAGTTGAGTCACTTTCCACCTTAGGAGCCCTACCTTTCTAAGGTGGAATAGAAAAAACAAATTGCATTCGCAGACTCTCTTACAGCTGAGAGGATATGTGCATGGCTCAGGTGTCATCACTCAAAACACATCTATGGGGACATGTTCAGGGGCTGAGCAGTATGAGAAAGGGCTTCATACAGGCACTGGTCCCCTGGCAAGCACAGCAGTGTGAATGCCTGGCTCTCTGAGAGCCACTGTGGAAGGACTTCCAGCATGTGGCCCCAAGCGCTGGTCCCAGAGGAAAGGAGTTTTCACTAGAGCAGCCTCCACAGTGTGGTTGAGTGTGGATCCTCATGGTGTCACAGATTCACTTCTTAGCCTCCCCATGGAATTTATAAGAAGGACTCCCTTCTCCTTAGACTTTGGCAATGAGACTTCTGTTCTCAGTCCTGAATCTTAAGGACTTCCAAGTTTTGTAGGACCACTTCCTCATGGCCACGCAAAAGAGAAAGATAAAAAAGATGAAAAAAAAAAAAAAAAGACCACACACATGAAATGAGTGACCTCAAAACCAAGTCTGTGTGTTACCTTACATATAAAGGATAGGGAAAGGTCTGAATACACCTAATTAATTAGCCAACTGTCATGGATTTGATGGAGTAGTTCCCTATTTCAACAGCAATACTTTTTATAGCTAAAATCACAGAAAAAAAATCTGCATTCATCCAACATGCCTCACTTCTCCTGCATTCTCATCTAATCATAAGAATCTTCATAGACCAGATTTATCACTTATTGTTAATGCCAAGTGTCACTTGAAAGAAAATGTTTGCCTGGAGCCCGTAGACCCTCGGGGATCCCTGACTATGAGCTACTTAGTATCTTTTTAACACATCTTTTTTCTGCCTAAACTAGCATGAGTAGATTCTGCTGTTGGCAACATAGAACCCTACACTGATACACTACACTGGATAAAATCTACACTCCCCAACACAGTGCTCGAAGTCCACAGGGTCTAGTACACACTTATGTGTGCAGACTCCTCTTATCTCCTCCCCTCATTTACTCATTTAACCATAGTATATTAAATGTCTACCAAGTGTCAAGTAGGAATCCAGAGACTAAAAATACCACAGTGAATACATCAGAGGCTGTTACGCTCAGTTTTCTGAAGGTCTTTTTCTTCTCTCTCCTTATTCTCATGAGGTAAGTCTGGACCCTGAAGTTTTTCACTTCTACCATCTTCCCTTGAAGGATCTTGGAATCAAAACCCATTCACACCATCTCCCTCATTCAAGAAAATGAGAAAAGCCCACTCTGGATCCAGCCAAGGGATACTGCCAGGGAAACACCTGGTAGGGATAACCAGTATCATCAAGGTCTGGGAAGGAGGGGCATGGGTTAAAGGACCCTCGTTCATTTTCTTCTATGACATACAAAGGGTCAAGGAAAGAAATTATTCAAGGTAACTATGGTTCATACCATATCCAAAACCCCTGGTCTGCTCTTTGTTTTAAATTATCCCTTCATTTAGTGGGTCTGTTTTGTTTTGTTTTTTTCCAACAAATGTGAATGGAGTATTTGCTTAATTAATTATATTAAATGCAGGTACAGAGAGATGATCAAAACAGACCTAGTTCATTTCTTCATGAAGTTTGTGGTCTCTAGTTATGGAAAAACATTAAAACATTAAATCACAAAATTAAATATTCAATAGTAAAGGGTAATAAGTTCATGAAGAAAAAGTACAGAGGTCATTAGAGGAATGTCTTGGTGGTAGTTATTGCAGAAGGACAGTATTTCACTGCACCTTCCTAGGCAAGACCAGGCTTCAGATTCTAATGACCAGTTCTGACAAGGTGACCTTGACAGCCGGTTGATTTTGTAATCTTGGTGTGATTTCACTAGTATCATTCTGAAAGCCATACCATTTCACCTCAGTAGGAAATGAGTGAGGATTCATATCCAGTTCTACGAGGAGAGCAAGTCCCCTGCCCAGTCAGAGGTGTGCTCTCTGGGGGAGCATATCTATTTCAAATGACACTGCATATTTTCCAGATGATTTACCAGACTCATCCAAACATTCTCACCAGCCAAATTTCCATGTCCAAGCCTGTAAACAATATTAGCAACACAGGCAGAATACAAAATACACAATTAGCATGTTCTCTGGTTACTGTGAAAGGATAAAGAAAAAAAAAAAAAAACAGGTGGCTCTGTCAAGGTACAGTTTTAAAGACTTGCAAAGAAAAAAAATCTTAAAAGGATCACATCTGTTTGAAATGACAGGGTCCAGTTGCTATGGTTGGAATGTTTGCCCTCTCTGAAACTCACATTGAAACTTAATGCCCAGTGTAAGGTGCAACATTTAAGAGGCAATTGGGTCATGAGAGCTCTGTCCTGAATGAATTCATCTATTCACGGATTAATGGATTAATGAGTTATCACAGGAGTGGGTTCATTATCATGAGAGTGAATCTTCCATAAGAATATTTTGCCAAGCTCTTGCACTTTTACCACGTGATACCCTCCACCATGTTATGAGTCAGTAACAATGTCCTCCCCAGTGAGGATCCTCAACTTTGGACTCCCAAGCCTCTAGAACAAAAGAAATAAATTTATTTTCTTTTTTAAAAATAAATTACCCAGTCTGTGGTATTGTTACAGTGAAAGAAAAAGGAGTAAGATGCCCACCCTACATAATTGAAAAGATAAACCCATGGATGCTAAATTCGTATGAAGAAGTACAGGTTATTGAGACCTCACTGCTTAGAGCCAATGGTTTCGACTCCCCCATTCTGAACACAAAGTGGTGTTCACATTCTCTTCATGTCTGTTACTTATTTCCTCCTCTTCCAATACACTTGCCGCTTATCCTTCTACCTACAACCTTTCACTTTGCGTCTCTGTGTTTTGTCACCATCTCCCAGATACCTCATGGCTTGAGTTGTTCTCTTTACCTGTCCATCTAAACAGTTCAGAAAACATACTTGTATATTTTTCTCATGGACAAACTAGAAAATAAACACAAACTGTTATGTTAATAAATATGAAAACTCAGCACAAAATAAAATTGTGGTAACAGCCATAAATGTACACTAAAATCCTTTAAAAAAAAAAAAAAAAAAACAAAAATTTTGATGGAAATTTTAATACTTCCTAAAAATATGAAAAGTTAAATTTTGGAATAATGAGTTTCACAGAAATAATGATCAGGAAAGAAGATTTATAATATTTACCAGTGAAATCTGTTAAAATTCCTATGGGCACAAAACTGATCAATAAATCAAACATTCACTGTAAAATATTAAATGAAAAAATTGATTTTGATGGAAATAATTTCAATGACATGAACATCAGAATGAAAATAATCAAAAATGGGTTAGCTGTGTTTTAAGGAAAAGTGATTGATGAATTAAATCTGCTGAATGGAATGTACTCCCTAAAACTCTTTTTCCACAAAATGTAATCAATGCTGACAAAATTCTGATTTGAATTTACTTACTTAAAATGGTAGCATTTCAATGTTCTTAGACATGGTGGTAGAGGGGACATGTCAGTGTCACAAGTCCTATGAATTGAGATACTATGGTTTACTTTCAATTCCAAGAATTGAGATACTATGGTTTACTTTCACACATCCACAATAGAGTGAGTCACATGAAGTTTTTGAATTTTCAGTGCATATAAAAGTAATGTTTACACTATACTGTAGTCTGTTAAGTGTGCAATAACATTATGTCTTAAAAAATGTGCAGACCTTAGTTTAAAAATATCATATTGCTAAAAAATGGCAACAATCATCTGAGGCTTTCATGAGTTATAATATTTATCTGGTGGAGGGCTGATGGATAATCAGGGGGGTGGTTGCGGAATGATGGGGTAGCTATGGTGATTTCTTAAAACAATAATGAAATTTGCTACATCAGGTGACTCTTCTTTTCATGAAACACTTCTCTGTAGCATGTGGTGCTGTTTGATAGCGTTTTTCCAAATTGGAGTCAATTTTCTCAAACGCTGCCACTGCTTTAACAATTAAGTTCATGTGATAGTCTAAATCCTTTGTTGTCATTTCAACAATGTACATGGTATCTTCACCAAGACTAGATTCCATCTCAAGAAACCATTTCATTTACTTTTCTATAAAAAGCGATTCTTCGTCGTGCAAGTTTTATCATTACCCTACAATAACTCAGTCACATCTTCAGGCTCCACTTCTAACTCTACTTCTTTCCACCACATCTGCAGTTGCTTCTTCCACTGAGGTTTTCAACCTTTCAAAGTCATCCATGAGGGTTTGGAACCAACTTCTTCTAAACTCCTATTAATTTTGATATTTTGACCTCTTTCCATTAATTATGAAAGTTCTTAAGGACACATGGAATAGGAAATTATTTTCAAGAGTTTTTTCAATGTACTTTGCCCAGATCATCAACAGAATCACTGTCTATGCTTCAGCCTTAAGAAATGTTTTTCTAAAAAAAAAAAAAAAAAAAAAAAAAACAATGTGGAAGTCAAAATTATTTCTTGATCCATTGGCTAAAAAATGGGAGTTGTGTTAGCAGGTATGAAAACAATGTTAACCTCCTTTTATATCTATATCAGAGCTCTTCAAAGACCATGGGAATTTTCAATGAGCAATAATACTTTGAAATGAATCTTTTCTTCTGAGCAGTAGGTCTCAACAGTGGGCTTAAAATATTCGCTAAACTGTGATATAAATCAATGTGCTCCCATCCAGGCTTTGTTATTTCATTTATAGAACACAGGCAAAATAGAATCAGTATAATTCTGAAGAGCCATAAGATTTTCAAATGATAAATAAACACTGGCTTCAACTTTAAGTAACCAGCTGCATTAGCCCCTAATAAGTGAGCCTATTCTTTGAAGCTTAGAAGCCAGGCATTGACTTCTCTCCTGACTGTTCTACCTATGTCAAAAAGTTGTTGTTTAGTGTAGCCACCTCACCTTCAGCAGTGATCTTAGGTAGATACTTTGAATAACTTGCTGCTTCCCTTCATATTTATGGAAGTTTTTCCTTAAACCTCAGAAATAACTTCTGCTAGCCTCAAAAACTGTTCTGCAATTTCCTCAGCTCTCAGAGCATTCAAGGCATTGAAGAGAGGACCTTTCTCTGGATTCGCTTTGACTTACGGGGACATTGTCGCTTGTTCGATCTTCTGTCTGGACCACTAAAACGTTCTCCATATCAGCAGTAAGATTGTTTTGCTTTCTTATCATTTATGTGTCTCCAGAGTAACACTTTTACTTTCCTTCTAGAACTTTTCCTTCGCATTCACTATTTGGCATAAGAGGCCTATTTTGGCTTTGACACACCTTTCTCAGTAAGCTTAACTATTTCTAGCTTTTGATTTAAAATGAGAGATATGCAACTCTTCCTTTTAGTTAAACACATAGAGGCCATTGCAGGCTTGTAAGCTGATCTAATTTTAATATTTTTGTGTCTCATGGAATAGGAAGGCCTAAGGAAAAAAGAGAGAGATGAAGAAATGGCCAGTTTGTGCAGATGTCAGAGCACACACAATATTTATTGTTTAAGTTCATCATAATGTAAGAGAGAGGTTTGTAGTGCCCAAAAATAATTACAATAGTAACATCAAAGATCACTAATCATAGACCACCATAAAAATATAATAATAATAATAAAGTTTAAAATATTGTGAGAATTATCAAAATGTGACCCAGAAACACAAAGTGAACATGTTCTGTTGGAAAAGGAGTGCCAATAGATTTGCTTGAAGCAACTGCCACAATTCTTTAATTTGTAAGAAATGTAATATCTTAAAAGCACAATAAATTGAAGTACAATGAAACAAGGTATGCCTATAGTTTAGCCCATAGTAGCAACATTTTTAACCTTCAGAATCTAAAGCAATCCAGATATTCTGACATAAAAGGGCCTGTTATACCAGGAGAGAATAAACTCCTGGGAATAGAAAAACATTTCCCTAACTTAGAGACAAGATGTAAGACTGGCTGTGGAAGCAAATGAATGATTCTGATTACATCCCCTTTCTTTGAAACTATTCCGGTTTTCCATCCACTTGCCAGCCATCTGGGCAGTTCTCTAACGTGAATGCCATGCCCAGCATGTAGCAGATTCTGGAAAAAAATATTGATTGAATGAATGAATTACAAGCCTTCTTCAGCTCAATGGTATTTTAGAGATTCAAGTCAATTTACCCCTGAAAAATCTGTAAGAACAAATTATCTGCATTCAATTCCTCATCCTACTGTTGCTAGATCTGGAACCCAAGATTAGTCATTTAATCTTTCTATGAGTCAGTTTCCTAAACTATATAAAGTAATAAATATAACGAATTCCATAGGTTTAACTGAGGAGGATTACATGAGAAAATCTACATAAAATACTAGACAAAAGTCCTGGCACTTAGTAAGAGCTCACCAAATTCTATTTACTAATATTATCACTATCATCATCCTCTTTCAATAAAACCAACCAGAAAAGTTAAATTACCAGATTTTTAAGCACTCCACTTTATAAGAAAGAGATAATATCTAAGAGAATGAGTCTCATTTGACATAACAAATAATTATTTATTCAGTGCCAAATGGCAGTATCTTAAGAATGTTAAGGGGTCAGTACAGATTCTCTCTAAGCTCTTTGTGACTGAATGGTGATCATGGATTTTCTATAATAGTAAGTGCTATCATAATGATAATTACAAAGACCTATAAAATTCTAAAGTCACATATGGCTGAGAAGAATCAACATAGTTACAGTGTCTATACTACCCAAAGTGATCTATGGATTTAATTAAAACATTAAAACACCAATGTCATGCTTTGAAGAAATTGAAAAAATAGTCCTTTGTTTTGTACAGAACTAGAAAAAAACCCAAATAGCCAACTTAATTCTAAGTATAAACAAATCTGGAGATATCACATTACCAGACTTTATACTACAAGTCTATAGTGATCAAAACAGCATGGTATTTGTCATAAAAATAGAGACATAGATTGACAGAATGGAATACAAAACCTAGAGATGAAACCAGCTTCATATCAATAAACTTCTATAAACCAAACGAATGTGTATACTGGGGAAAATAATCCCTATTTAATAAATGGTTCTGGGAGAAATAGTTAGCCACATGTAAAAAACTGAAACTGGACCCACACCTCTGACGAGTTACAAAAATTATCTCAAGCTGGATAAAAAATTTCTGTCTAAGACATGAAACTAAAAGAATGCTAGAAGAAAGTGTGAGAAAAATTCTTGATGATGTCAGCCTGAGGAAATATTTTATGAAGAAGACCCTGTTGGCAATTGTAGCAACAACAAAAATAAATGAATGGGACCTGATCATGCTTAAAAGCTTCTGCATAGCTAAGGACATAATATACAAAGCAAATAGACAAATTCCAGAATGGGAGAAGATATTCACATGTTATGAATCTGACAAACTCAATTACTCACTAGCAAGAGACATGAACAAAGCCTTCTTCCAAGAAGACAGAAGAATGGCTAACAAACACATCAAAAAATGCTTATCATTCCAAATCAAAACCACCTTGAAATATCACCTAACCCCAGTAAGAATAGCCTACATCCTGAAGTCTCAAAACTGCAAATGCTGGTATGTGTGTGGAGAGAAGGGAACATTTCTACACTGTTGGTGGGACTGCAAAACAATACAGCCTTTTTGGAAATAAGTATGGAGAATTCTCAAAGACCTAAAAATGGACCTTACATTTAATCCAGCAATCCCATAACTAGGTATCTATCCAGAAGAAAAAAATCATTTTATCATAGGATATTTGAACTTGAATGTTTATAGCAACTCCAAGTTGAAAAGATGTGGAAACAACCCAAGTGCCCAACAACCCATGAATGGATCAATAATCTGTGGTATATGTATATCATGGAACGTTATTCAGCTATAAAAAGACGGAGACTTTACATCATTTTTATTTATCTGGATGGAGTTGAAGAACATTCTCCTTATCTCAAATATCTCAAGAATGGAAAAGCAAGCATCCCATGTACTCAATTTGAACCTAGTAGATGAGAAACTACAAGCCCACACAAGAGAAAAACACAATTAAATTTAAGAAGGAGGAAGGGTGGAAGGAGGGGCGTGGGCTTGGTAAGCTCCCCCCTAACAGATACATTGTAGGGGTACTTCTTGGGTGAAGGACTCAGCTGTAACTCAGACAATACCTAACAAACCCAAACAATATAACCCAATTATATGTATCCTTATACATCTGAAAATTTTTAAAAAGCCACAGAAAACAAAATTCTGTAGTGCCTGCAAACATCACCGTAATAGTACAGTTAAGAGGATTTAATGTGTTCCGATCACTTGAGACATTGTCGTAATTTTCATGTGACTGAAGAAACAGCAGAAGAATTGTTCTGTTCAAATCCTAGTGTCTCTACTTACTAATAGTGACCTTGACAAGCCATATAACTGCCTTAAATACTTTACATATCCTGTAAAAGAGGGGAACAAATTCCTACTTTATAAATCTCATTGGGATTTATGAGGTTCAGGTTATTTATACATAGTGGATAAAACTAGGAGTCCTCATGCATTTTTGCACAAATAAAGAAAACAAAATCGATGAAGCCACATGACTTACTATATGTCACACTGCTGTTTTTTGCAAGACTGAATCTTGTGAAAATATACTTCCCAAATGGAAAAAAAAAAGTCAACAAGTTAAGCCACTACTTTGAGTAACTCTTAACTAAGTACTGAATACATAAAAACAGGCTTTCTTGTGCCTTTGGTGGGGGGGGGGGTAGGAATTGAATTAGTTCTAAAGAGAAAATGCAGTATTACTTTTGATTTGCAACATTTTCTAATGACATAGAGGGCATTCTCAGTGATAGTTAATTGCAATAATAATGTTTAAGACCATGGATACAAGAAAACAAAATGAGTAACCATAATGATGAAGATAATGTTAATAAGGGGGCTGGTAATAGTACCCATGACTAAGTTAGGGACTTAAATATATTCTGTTATTTGATTTTCAGAATAACTCTGAAGTATCTGCATCTTACTGATGAGGACACGAAGGTTCAGAAATGTTCACACCTTGTCTAAAGTGATAGAGCCTTTGGTTCCAATTCCTGTTTTTATCTCTTTTACCCCAGACCATCCTGTAGAACATGAGCACAGCCCTAATCATCTGAAGCCCATGTTTAACCTAGCCATTTCTCCCAGGTACGTGTGCACAGGCAAGGGAAGCCGGGAAAGACTGTGAACTTAACTTTCACTCTTCTCATTCTCTGCCGAGTCTGCAGATGATTTCACTGGTTCATTTCACTGAAAACCAGTTCAGTGCAGGGGGCTGAGTGTGGTTGGTCCCCAGAAGAGCACATTGGTGCTCTAGCTCATGTCCTTTCAGTGTGTACAAGAGCAGTCGAGGAGAAGACACCTTGGTCATGAAAGCAGAAGAATATCCTAACCTGCTCCATCTAAACCATTCTATGCCCCACAGCCTGGGAGTCCCCTTGCATATGTGAAAGGACATCAGAGACCATATTTAGAAATAGCCAGAAGTTGGGGTTTGCAATGCCGACAGACTGCACTGGGCAAGGCCTGCACAGGTGTGATGGGTCTGTCACCTTGATGTTTTGGAGACTGTGAGGTCCCTCAAACAACATAGTTGACATAGTCCTGTGTTAAATGCTCACTGGAGGACTTCTGTGCAAAGCTTGTCTTCTGAAAATCAAACACAGACTCTGGCCCTTCTCAGCATCTGCTGAACAGTCCCATCCGCAGAGCAGCAATGTCTGCAATACCTAGCTTTCTTTTTCTCCCTTTTGTTGTTCTGGTTTGGTAGAGAAATGTTAACCAGCCCTTAAAAAAAGAATCTGAGGCTCAAAGAAGAAAGGGGGAGGAAGACAAACAACAAAGGTTTAACCTTTTCCCTTTCAGTGGCCCAATTGCTGTAATGGAGACAGTGAAAACTGCCATCATGGGAGTCCTGACCACCGTGTACCGTGGGGTTTCGCCGGCAGGGGTAAAAAGTAAAGTCCAAAACATGGTGCTTTGTTTCCTGCTTTTTCACACACAGACTGCTTTTCCAAGTAAAGAAAATGTTGACCAAAGAAAATAAAGGGCAAGACTGCTTCATTCTTTATGAACACAAAATGTGCAGCATTGTTCTAATTGAAGCAATATGCTTCTGCGGGTGGAGCCATGTGGTAACACAGCAGCCTATTTTTGTGACTTGGCTTTACGTTTGGGCCTTCTCACATAACCTAGGTGGACAGTTGCAACAGAGAAGAGAGTACTATAGCCTCATTGTTACGCACCCTGCCTCTTTTATGCTCCGACTGTAACCCACACAATGACACTTGTGTCTTTTAGACCACAGTATAATTATTGTTCAGTGGACTTAATGGTAAAAAGAGGAAAACGGTGGCTTGAAATGTAAGCTCTAAGATCAACTTAATGTAGACAGATATTTTGAGATTTGTTTCTGAAAATGAAAAAATGGGGGAGATGATCACACTTGGTAGAGTGCCGTGGCATCTTACCTCACAACAACCTCAAACTCTTGGGTTCAACTAATCCTCTTGCCTCAGCCTCCTGAGTAGCTGGGACTACATGCATCTGGCACAACACCTCGATATTTTTTAGAGATGGGGGTCTCGCTCTGACTCAGGCTGATTTTGAACCTGTACGCTCAGGCAATCCACCCACCTCAGCCTCCCAAGTGCTGGCATTACAGGCATGAGCCACCATGGCTGGCCTAGTTGTTGAATTTTACTTATTTAAACAGCACTTAAATTGAGAGAAACAGGAGAGCCAGTCAAATGGTAAAATGATTGACCAGTTGCACTGTGTAGCAGAGAGGAGACATAAGTTCATAGTGCTGGCTATGACTGTTTGCCTCCCAAGTTCTCAAGACTGCAAGGGAGACTGCAGAAGCAAAATAGATGTTTCCTCCAAGGCATCTAAATCCACATAGGCAGTTCTCAGTTCTATAAACCTAACATTTGCTTAACTCTCACTGGTACCCATCACTCTCCTTAAGACAGAATGTCCTTTCCATAGCAACTTTGTCATGGAAGTGGACCAGATATCACATCAGGTCCCTTGAAAATATCCTCTTCCAGAGAACTTTCTGTTAAAGATACTTAAGAAATAGCAAACTTTTTCTACTTCTATTTTTTTCATGTATTTATGGAAGATTTAATAAGTACCTACTATGTACCTAGCACCGTTCATAACTAGGATGACAAATAGGAATGAAACCTATTATCTTTGGAATTCCTCAATTGTTTATAGGCTATCCTTAAATGCTATCTTATTCTAAAGTACAATTCAGCTGAAACTATTTTCTTCCTTCTGGGTCCTCTTTATGAGAAACTTGGGAGAAATTAGTGTCTGGTATGGAAACCAAGAAAAACTATACTTCTGAAAAATAGACTTTCATCAATAATATGGACAATTTGAACCATGCAATTGACCAGTTTCCCCTTCCCCTTGATGGTTAAAGACAAATGTTGGCCCCCCAGAAATCAGAAACAAAGATCATTATGGTTTGACATTCTGAGCTTTTTACCAGGACTATCTTATTCTCCTTTATTTTCCTCCTTTTAGTTCTTTTCTTTCCTTCTTTCTTTATACTTAAAAATTCATTTTATAATTATATTTATGTGTCCATAACGCTGACTTTAATTTCTAGAACATAGTGAGGTCTGAATAAATACATAAACAAACAAATAGTTGTTTCCCAAAAACTATGTATCAAGAGACACTCATGGCAAAGGAACTATTTATCTTTGGAGGGTGAAAGCAGAAATAACCAAGTGACAAGGAGAATAAACAGATCAAACTCTCCACAGCTGTCCATGAAGACATGGAGCAACAGATGTCAGGAAACTGTGAAGTAGCTGCATCATCATATCATATGCAGTGGAGCCAGGACCCATTCAGAGTAAGCATTTTGATGTTTCCCAGATTTTAAAATAAAAGTGATTAAGTAATTTTTAAATTTAAACCTTAAACTTTTCAAGGTGCACTCTATCAACTCAACCCAGTGTTTTGACTTTTTCCAGCCTTTTTGGCAAGAAAATTTTCTGCACAGAAAGTACAGTGAGCAAGGGGCAGTACCTATGGCTCAAAGGAGTAGGGTGCCGGCCCCAGATGCCAGAGGTGGCAGGTTCAAACCCAGCCCAGCCAAAAACTGAAAAAAAAAAAAAAAAAAAAAAAAAAAAAAGAAAGTAAGGTGAGCCTTGGAAATGTGAAAAGAATCAGATCTTACACCTACAAATTAAATTTAATTTTTGGAGTTATTAATCTCTATTTTTATCTATTATTCTAATTGATATTCTTAGTGGATTATAGAAGTTCAAGTTAAAAATCACTGCAAAAAATAATTTTAACAAATAATTCATATCAAAACAATAATTAGTACAAATAATTGATCAATGTAAAATTTACCATATTCATTCATCAAATATTTACTGAACACTGATTGCTACGTTCTGAGAATAAAAGATAAGACAAATTATGCTTTGTTTTTACTTTTACAGAATCTACTCTAGGAAGAAAAACATGAAACAATTAATTATATTAATAAGTGTAGAATTTCACAATATGATCTAAGTATTGTAAAATGATGTTATTCTACATATCTATTACTTTGTAACAAATCACTCCAAAATTAGTCATGTACATCAACATTCTGTTATGCCATAATTTTATGGGTCAGAAATTTTATCAGAGTATAGTATGGATAGCCAGCCTTTACTCCACAATGACTCAGGTCTCAGCTGCATAGCTTGAACGGGGGGAAAGACTAGAACAATCAGATTGAGGATTATGTATTCTCTGAATCATATTAGCAGAGGATTAAATGTAATGGCTTCTTCACTATCAAGTTTGTCACCTGGCCTAGGATGATTGGTTCTATGTAATCATTACATGTAATACACATGAGCTTCCTCACAGTATGGCAGTATCAGGGTAATCAAATGTCTTAAATGACAGCTGGCTTCTGTTGAGAGTGAGAATTCTAAGAGGAAAGACATGGAAACTAAGTACCTTTCAAGGCCTGAGCCCACAAATTGGCATGGTACCATTTCTATCATAGTCCATTGGCCAGTTTTAGTGTTAAGTATTAATACTAATAGGGACCATAAGCCTACCTCTTATTAGGAGTGTCAGACTGCCCTAGATCAAAAAAGTCCAAAATAATCAAAGTGCTGAGAGAACAATTGTCAACCTATCATTCTATACCCATCAAACTATCTTTTTAGAATATGGCCAAAATAAATAAGTTTTGGGCAAATACTAAGAGCAGGAAGCTAGAATTATAAAAGAAAACTCATCAGAAAAGAAGGAATTTACTTGTCTAAAGCAATACTACCCTGAAGGCACCCAATTATGGAGGCTAAGCTAGAATGGGCCTGGTTACACTTGGATGGGAAAAAGAAGAAATTTATCACCAAATTAAGATATAAGGTACAAAAACAAATTAAGAAAAAATATAAATAACCATTGACTATACAAATTAATATTAAGAAAAATGAAGGCTTTCTTTTCTTGCTGTTTGTTAGGAGGGGCTGTCTCAGCTTCTAAATGTCACCCTTGGGTTCTAGTCACATTCCTTTTGATTAACTCATAGTCAATTCATTAGTAACCTAATCAAGGGAGAGGATGCTCACCGTAGTAACAAGTCCCATGCACACAAAGGGGGAAATTGTTGAATACAGAGGCCTGGAATCTATGGGATCATCTTAGAATTCTAAGCTACTTACACATATAAGTAATTATATTTAATACCTGAGCAAGTAGTAAATTTGACATAATTGCCTTTAATAGAACACTTTATTCAATAACTATGAATTTACCAAATATTAGCATGTATAAAAACACAAAGCAAACACTCATAAATGCTAAAGAATCTAATCACTGCAAGAGCATGATATAATATATATAGCCAGATTTAATTTAGCAAGAAATTATTACCAAAAGATAAATAATATATTTTAAATAACATAAACAACCACCTGAGATATTTCATTGTTCAAAGAGGAAATCATGCTAGAAATTTATAAAAATACTTAAAACTGAATTAAAATGGAAATATTGCACAATAAAATAGTAGGATTTCGTTAAATCTGCATTAACAGAAAATATATATCCTTATTTGTTCTTAATAAAAGAAAAAAGACTTCAACTTAAAATGGAAGAAAAAGAACAAAACAATTCCAAATTTGAAGAAATAAAATAATAATAGTACCAGAAAACAACGAAGAAAAGACTATTAAGCAAGCAAATACAAATTTTATAGATACAGAAAATATAAATATTATGAGAGTAATTTAAGCAACTTAGTGTCAATAAATTTAAAAATTTAGATAAAACAAATAGTATATTTTTGGAAAAGTATAACAAACCAAAACTGGCTCAAGAAATAAAAACTTCAATAGAGTCATAATTTCTAAAAATGGAATCAGTAATGTAAAATATATATCTACAAAAATATACTAGGCCCAGATATCTTATAAGCCAATTATACTTATTATTTCAAAAAGAAATATTCTTGAACATTTGCAATTTCTTCCAGAAAATGGATAAAGACACACTACTCTGCATCTCGTTCTAGGAGGTTATCATTTTATAATACTGTAATCCTGATTTTTAAAAAACAAAGGCAATATGAATAAAGAAAATATAGGATATATATTATCAAATGAAAACATAAAATTTATAAATTGACAAACATTATAAATAAAATATCATCAAATTGAAGCCAGCAATGTGAAAAAAATTACATCACTTTAAACTTAAATAACAAGTATGTTTAACATCCAGAAAAATCTATTACTTAAATTCACTGCATTAAGAAATTGAAGAAGAAACATACGATTTCATCACATGGAAAGAAACATTTGATAAGATCAATCTTTTTATAATAAAACACTTCGGTAGATATTTAAAAAACTTCCTTCATTGAAAAGTAAACCCATTTGGGCTGGAGGGTTCAAACCTGGCCCAGGCCAGCTAAGCAACAATGACAACTATAACAAAAAATAGCTGGGCATTGGGGCGGGCACCTGTAGTCCTACATGGGAGGCTGAGGCAAGAGAATTGCTTAAACCTAAGAGTTTGAGGTTGCTGTGAGCTGTGATGCCACAGCACTCTGTCAAGGGCGACATAGTGAGATTCTGTCTCAAAAAAAAAAAAAAAAGTAAACCCATTTAAGACTTGCCATCATTATGCCTAAGGAAGGGATAAGAGAAACAGAACTTTTGAATCAAGAATCAGAACTAAAAGTTGACATTCCATTTGATCCTGCAATTCCATTACTAGGTTATCTACCCAGAACAAAAATCATTTTACTATGAAGACATGTGCACCAGAATGTTTACTGCAACCCAATTCATAATTGCCAAGTCCTGGAAGCAATCAAAATGCCCATCCACCCATGAATAGATTAACAAATTGTGTTATATGTACACCATGGAATACCATTCAGCTATAGGAAAAATGGAGACTTTACATCTTTACATTTACCTAGATGAAATTGGAACACATTCTTCTTAGTAAAGTATCTCAAGAACTGGGGGGAAAGTATCCAGTGTATTCAATACTATTATGAAATCAATATATAAACACACACATATGAATGATAAAACACAAATATAGTCTAGCAAGAGGAATGGGTAAGAAGGGAGAAGGGAAGGCAAGGGGGGAAATTGGTACGAGGAGGAAGGGCATTTGGTGGTATCTCACCTAGTTAGAACAAGGCAAGAGCATATTTCAAAATAACTAAAAGTAAATTTTAAATGTCTTAAAGCAAAAAATAAGTGAGATGATGGCTATGTTAATCAGTTTGGTTCAAATCATTACATCGTACCCCATAAATGTACATAGTTATGATTTTAATTAAACATTAATTTTTAAAAAACAATCAGATAAGCAATTCAGTGTGTTCACATTGCTCAAGCAGTCCTACACAAGAGGTGGAGGGAAAGAAAGAGAGGAAAACATGAAAAATAAAACATATGCTTTGAAAGAAAAGAGACAAACCTTACAGTTGACTCTTGAATAACAGAAGTTTTAACTGCTTGAGTCCACACATATCCAAGCATTTTTGTCAATAAATATATTAGAAAAATCTTTCAAGATTTCTGACAATTTGTTTTTTTTTTTTTTTTTTTTTTTATTTATTTATTTTTTTTTTGGAGTTTTATTTATTTTTTTTTTTTATTGTGGAGAAGGGGCAGGGAAAGAAGGCGGGGGAAGAGGTGAGTGACAGGGTCGGGCCAGTGGCATGGTACCACATTGGCTGTATCTAGGTAGAGGCAGTTTCAGGCCGGGCCTTGCTG
>CAUYPK010149357.1:0-58115 GCA_963574355.1 Loris lydekkerianus | reverse complement strand
GAAAGAATCTAATGGAAGATCTAAAGATCTGATCAAAGTAAAAAGCTTCTGCACAGTAAGTAAAGCAAACAGACAAAGTTCAGAATGGGAGAAGATATTTGCAGGTTATGTTTCTGACAAAGGTCTGATAACTAGAATCCATAGAGAACTCAAATTAATCAATAAGAATAACCCTGTTTCTTTGTGAGCAAGAGACTTGAACAGAAGCTTCCCTGAAGAAGACAGGCACATGACCTACAAACACATGAAAAAATGCTCATCACCTTTAACCATCAGAGAAATGCAAATCAAAACCACTCTGAGATATCATCTAATTCCAGTAAGATTAGCCCACATCACAAAATCCCAAAACTACAATGTTGGAATGGATGTGGAAAGAAGGGGACACTTCTGCTGATGGGAATGCAAACTAGTAAGTCCTTTATGGAAAGAAGTTTGGAGAATACTCAAGGAACTGTAAGTAGATTGCTGTTTAATACTGCAATTCCTCTACTAGGTACCCAGATGATCATTTTACAACAAAGACATTTGCACCAGAATGTTTATTGCAGCCCAATTCATAATTTTCAAGTCATGGAAGCAGCCCAAGTGCCCATCAATTCATGAATGGATTAACAAATTGTGGTATATGTATACCATGGAATACTACCCAGCCATAAAAAGATGGAGAGTTTACATCTTTTATGTTTATCTGGATGGAGGTGGAACATATATTTCTAAGTATCTCAAGAATGGAAGAAAAAGTATCCTGTGTACTCACTACTATCATGAAACCAATATATACTCACCTATATATTCACATAAATGATAAAACAAAACTAGAGTTCAGAAAGACAAAGGGAAGAGGAGGGAGGGGGTAAGGTAGGGGGGAGGCTGGAAGGTGGGAGGGCATTTGGTGGGACTTCACCTAATGTACATATGCAATGATACATTTCAAAACTATTAAGAGTAGAGTACAAATGTCTTACCACAACAAATAAGTGAGGTGATGGTTATGTTAACAAGTTTGATGTAAGCTTTTCACATTATAGATCATATCAGCACAATGTATTCCATAAATGCATTAATGTACACAGTTATGATTTAATAAAAAATTTTTTAGCCTATCTATTAAATGTATAATAGAATCTGTGATTTTAATTTGCATTTGCCTGGTGACTAATAATGTTGATGAGAAGCTTCTCATATGTATATCTGCCATCTGTGTATCTTTTTGTTCAAATCTTTTGCCCATTTTATTTTGTTTGAGATAGGGTCTAGCTCTGCTGACTGGACCAGAACACAGTGGCATCATAACAGCTCACTGCAGCCTTCAACTCTGGGGCTAAACCAATCCTTCCACCTCAGCTTCCCCAGTAACTGGGACTACTGGGTATATGCCACCATGCCCAATATAGCAAAGTTTTCTAATTTTTGTAGAGCCAGGATCCTGGCTGATCTAGAATTCCTGGGCTTAAACAATCCTCCCGCCTTAGCTTCCCAAAGTGTCAGGATTACAAGTATGAACCACCATGTCTAAACATATGCCCCATTTTTTAACTGGGTTATTTCTTTCTTGCTATTAATTTTTAAAAGTTTTTTTATATATTCTGAATGCAAGTCTTTCACTAAATATATTTCTGTATTTTCCTACATTTTGTGACTTGTCTTTTCATTCTCTTAACTGTGATCTTTGAAGAACAGAATATTTAATTTTAATGAACTCCAATGTATCAACTGTTCTTTCATAGCTCATGCTTTTGGTGTTATATAAAAGAAATCTGTTTAACTCAAAGTCACAAAAGTTTTTTTCATGTGTTTTCTCCTAAACATTTTATAATTTTAGGTTTTATATTTAGGTCTACAATCCACTGTCATACAGTAGAAATGTAAAATGCACATACAGTAGAAATGTAAAATGCTTTGGAAAATGGCTTGGCAGTTTCTTAAAACTTAAATATATACCCACCATACCATCCAGCCATCTCATTCCTAGGTATTTACTCAAAGAAAATAGAAAAGAATACTTCTATGTAAAGACTTGTACATGAATATTTACAGCAGTTACATCCCCAAACAGAAAACTAAAATCTCAAATGTTTACCAACAGAGAAATGGATAAACAAATTGTGGTATATCCACACAATCAACTACCACTCAGCAATAAAAAGGAATGAACATTCATGCCATGTGGATAAACCTCAAAATAATTAAGCTGTGTGAAAGAAACCAAACAAAATAGTGTATGACATCATTTCTATGACACTCCATCATGTCTTGCCAAAAAAGGGGCAAATTCATCCATAGCGATAGAAAGCAGTTCTGTGGCTGCCTGACTGAGGCAGGGAGGGATTACCAAAGGTTGGGAGGAACTTCTGAGAAGGAAAGATATGTTCATTATTTTGATTGTGGTGATGGTTTCACAGGTATACACCTGTGTCAAAACTTGTCAAATAGTACATTTTATTATGTGCAGTTTGTTGTATGTGTATTATGCTTCACAAAAGCTGTAAAAAAAGCAATGTAAGTTAAACTGCACGGTGTATAAATTTTAGGTCATAAGTAACTCTGTATTACCAAAAAGCCAAACAGATAATACTTAAAATTAGTTTGGTTTGACTTCTATGTTGAAAAGCAGTAATCTTAGAGCTTAATGTTCTTCACAAAAACTCTTGTCAAGAATCTAATCTACCAGCTCATATTTTGAGCCAATATATAGCAACATGAACCAATATACAGCAACATGTATTAGCCAGGATAATAGCAATATATCTCAAGACTGCCAGTATACTATCCAGAGAATTATTGCCACAAATTGCAATTGGCATCTCCTATGTATTCAGTTCTGAATTACCATTTTAAACTTCTATTAAAATCATTTCCCAAAGCATTGTTCCTTCATTCAGCAAACTGTCTTCCCTATGGACCTTCTTACTCAAAGATTCCCTCTACTTCGGTGACCTTTGAAAGTCTCTTCATCTCTAATATGAAGAAACTGGAATAGGTGGCCTCTCTCAACTTGGTAAGTCTCATCTTTTAACGGGTATATTCTGCATTATGTGCTGGGCCCTATGAAGAATGCAAACATGAACAAAATATGGCCCTTGTCTTCATAGAACTTATTAGGACAAACTAGAAATCAACACAGAGTACTATAATGTAAGGCAACAGTGTCAAGTATCATTAACAGAAATGATAATGTTCTTTTGGAGATCTGAGGAGCAATGCCTGCAATTGGAATAATTGACAAAAACTTTTTGGAGGGTATGCCACTTCAGCTCTTCCTAAAAGGTATGACAGAATATGGATAGACGAAAGGACATTTCACTTGGAAGGACTGGTATGAATAAAGTTAGAAAAGTGCAAGTCATGCTTAAGGGAAAGTAAGTGATGTCACTTGGTAATTGGAGCAGATGAAAAGAAGTAGTGGAGGAAAAAGATAAGACTGGAAAAACAGAATGGAAATATACTGTAAAGGGCCCAAATGCTCGACTAAAAAGTATCATTTTACAATACAGGCAATGGAAAATCATGGAAAAGATTTGTGCCATTTACCTGAGAAGTTTGTGGTTGCAGGGTGGAAAATACTGGCTCCAAAACGAGCCTAAGAGGTAAAGAGAAGTCATGCTAATATCATACACCTGATAAGAGGGAAAGAATGAGGACATGAATTAAAAGGGGGGCAAATGAGAGATTTCACAGGCATATTTGAATAACGTTAACTAATGGACTTAATGAATGGAGAACACTTATGAAAAAGGACTCTTAGAAGGTCAGACCCAAGAAAGCCCTCTGAAATCAAGAGGTTCCTTTCAAGTAGGAAGGCCATCTATTTTATATATTTTTTAGACAGAGTCTCACTTTGTCACCCTCAGCAGAGTGCCATTGCATCATCATAGCTCACAGCAGCTGGGATTACAGCTGCCACAATGTCTGGCTCTTGCTCAAGCAATACACCAGCCTCTGCCTTCCAGAGTGCTGGGATTACAGGTTCACCACTATAATGAGCACAGGTGAGCCACCACACCGAGCCTAGTAAGGTCATTTAAAATTTTTTTGGATCAGAAACATTTCAAAACTCTTTAATAGTTTCTAGTACATCTTTGTAGATATTCCCAATATTACACATGCCCCTGTGTGGGTGGGGGGAGAGTGGAGGACCATATCCTTTTTTAAAATTCTAGGATACAATTATAGAGTCATAAGCTTCTGCACTTTTTTTTTTTCATTCAGTGACATATACTACAGATCTCTACATGTCCACATATGTAGAGCTACCTCAACATCGTAAATAACCACATTGTCTTACACAGTAATTCCTCATAATTTACTTAGAATCCTGTTAATGGATATTTGGATTGTTTCTAGTGTTTTGGTGTCAAACACCATTGTTATGATTACTCCTATATGTACTGTTTTAGGATCTCCCAGTCTGCTCCCTCTCATTGTGTCCTGAACGAAAATCACAAAGTGCCTTGAAAGCCTTAAACACTCCTAGGCACTGGTAAAGGTATCAACGTTGTTCCCCAGAACACTGAAAGAAACTGCCTCCAGCCCTGAGCCAAATGCCTTTAAAACCATATAAACTCCATACTCTAACCTCCTTGCTTCGGACATGCCAAGGTGCAACATCCCCTTTTCTCTCGAGGTCCCCAGGACCGCTGCAGCCCTCTGTTAAGTTAGCTGCTTTAGTAAATGCTTTAGACTGATTACCCTGGAGTCTAGTGTTTCTTTTTTTTAGAATCCCAACCAGCCGTATCAAGGAAAGTTTTGGAGCATTCCCTCCTAGGAACTCCCTTGCCGCAATTTTTGGGGCGATTCCAGCCCCAGGTTCAAAAGAGCCAAGTCTACATTTTGTGCGTGTAAACCTGCACTAAATCCCTGTAACAAGACTGACTGGATCATAGGTACGTGAACTTAAAATGTTGATGCTCCTCGCCACATTACCAGGGTAGGATCCCGTTAGAAGAGGAAAAAGGTCAAGAACCTGTACACTAGGGTGTGGAGTATTCCTTGTAAATGGACAACCTTGCTAATTCTCCTCCAATTTGTATTTCAAGGAGAATGAACTGAGGCCAGGCGAGGAGAGAAAAGTGACTCATGGGCACCCTGTCTCTTACCTCCCTGCCGAGGATTCTTCGCTGTCAGCAATTTCGGCTATTTCCCACCTCCCCTGGGACGGAACAAAGTACTGCCCTGGCCCCCAACCATTTTCGCATCTATACTTAGGGGTGTGCCCCCTCTGTCCCCGTTGAAGACCCAGGGTCCTCTCACCGGTGGTTCTCGTTGAGCAGGGAGAAAAGCGGACCAAGGTGCAGCTCTGCCGCTTGCTCGCGAAGCTCGCTGAGCGGCACGGACTGTACCACTGAGTGAAGTGCTCGCAGTTCCTCCAGCGGCGCGTCCAGCCTCGCCACCTCCCTCAGCAGCCCCAAAGCCTGGGTCGCCATCTTGCCCCTCCCACGCGAGGGTTGACCAGTCCGGTCCAGTTTCCGGGGCGCCTTTTCGAGTCTCGCGAGATCACCTGATCCCAGGCTCCCGGACCCCAGGATGCTACGGGGCTGCAAGCCTCGCGAGAAGGGCCATTTAGGGCCGTGACCAAGGCAGCCAGTAGTTGCAGGTTTTTCGGCGTGGCGTCATCCCGGGCGCCGCTCAGTTGGGCATTCGGTCAGGTTTTCCAGTTGGCTTTCTTGTTTAGCGCGGAGGGCGAAAACCAGCTAAATGCCGGGCAATCGGATCGCCGAGGGTGAGGACTCACTGGAAATCGGCGGCCTGCCAGCTCCAAAGCCCGGCTCTCGGTGGCGGCGACCACAGCGGTGGTGGAGGCGGCCGCGACTGGGGCAGCAACGGAGGCCAGCATAGGCGGAGCCGAGGCCTTGGTGGAATCTAGATCCTGATCAGACACGCGTCCGGAGGAGGCGGAGGGTCGTGCCTCTGGAAGACAAGATGAATGTTACCGAGAAGCTGGACGAAGTTGTGAGACAGAGGGAAGGGTGTTGCCTCTTTGGCGTTAATCAGTCTACTTTGCTCACCATTAAAGGAAAGCGAGAGGGCCAACGTAGAGAATATGTCACCCTTTTACTCCTGGCTGCTGTGCATTTCACGTGATGTAAACATCAAGACGGAGACTCAGTTAACCTTTTGAAGGCCGAGCGGGGAGAGATCTGACCTGAAAGACTACTTGCAACTAGGCCAAATATATTTATAAGGAAGCGGTGGAAATCTCTGGGGAGGGCAAACCAGATGAGTTACATGCGAGCGAGGAATGGTTTAAAAGCTAAACATCGCTACTTGGGAAATAGGAGGTTGATGAGGTAGGAAGGACAGTTAAATGCTGGGTCGGCATCCAGTATTCCAAGCAACTGGATAGACTGATCATAGAGTTAGAGGCTCGCTATGTCTTAGCAGATCTTCAGTGCCAAAGAGATGAGCCTATTTTGGAAGTGCACGCCTTCTCGTATTTTTAGGGAAAAATCTGGAAAGATAAGAGGAAGTTAAGGACAGGATTTCTCTCCTTTTTTGTGCCAGTGCCTCAGGTGACAAAATGATAAGAAGACTCCTGCTCTACAAAGACCCTAATCCCACTTATGTTTTGGGATTTAGGAAAAAAAAAAAAAACCTTCCTGTGTTCCAGCGATTACTCCCTATACTCTCAGTAACTGTGCCTAAGCTTTCTGGATGAGTTTCGTAATTATCAAGTCTGAAGCTACTTAACAAAAACATTTGAAATTCAGAGTATTGCTAGTTGTGGACAAAGATTCCGGTCACCGAAACTCATTATTCTTTGTTCTTTCTAAAGTTGTAATTCTCCCTCCAAAAGGCAGGAGCTTTCATCAGGGTATAATTGAAGCATTCCGGAGATATTACACCTAGCATATGTTTGACAACTTGGCTGACTGTGTTGAAAAAACCCTTGCTTTAGTTTGAAAGAAAATGGCAACGTTACAGCATTGCTGTTGCTTGGGTACTGGTAAAAGAGGTAACGGATAATGTAAAACCAGCTGCTCTTAATAAAGGGTGCTGGAAACTTCGAGAAGATGTTGTGACTGATTATGCATATTTCCCTAGAGCTGATGAAGAAGTTGAAAGATCACAGTGTTTGCTAGACAGATGGGTTTTGTTTATTTATTTATTTTTGAGACAGAGTCTCACTATATCACCCTTGGTAGAGGGCCATGGTGTTACAGCTCATAGCAATCTCAAACTCTTAGGCATAAGTGATTCTCTTGCCTCAGCCTCCCAAGTAGCTGGACTCAGGCACCCACTACAACACCTGGCTATTTTTTGTTGCAGTTGTCAGTTGTCATTGTTTAGCTGGCCTGGGCTGGGTTCTAACCCGCCAGCCCCTGTGCATGTGGCGGCATCCTAACCACTAAGCTTAAAGGTGCTGAGTGGATAAATGGGTTTTAAATTTATCATTATCAAGGAAAGTGAAATTAATAAGCTGCTTAAGTTTCAGTCTTTGGTGATAAATGAGCCTTTCTCTATCCATAGAGGCAATTGAATTCTGTCTTACACCAGGCGTCAGACCTCATTAATGCTGCAATTGATATGGATACTTTCCTGGATGGAAGTTTGGTTTTAAAACAGATTTCAGTAAATTGCTGTCTACCTATAATGAGATGCAAATGAACATGAAAAATAAAGGAGTGGAGGAAAGAGAAGGAAGACAAGTGATGAAGAGGAAGTAGTGTGGGTGAAGATGATGGTATAGAATATGTGCCTGAGGTAAAGTCTGAGTCTGGATCAAAATCTACTCTTGAATCCAAATCCGAATCTGATAAGAAACAGGAGAGGATAGAGAATAAGAAACCCTTGGATCCTCCAGCACCAGCACTCAGACTTTTGATATCTGAATTTGCTATGAATTGAACTTTTAGAATGTAACCTTGAAAATGAATCCGGAGAAAGTCGAGGTACCTGAATTGAAGGACAAAGAGGTTTCAGAGGCTGGTTTTTCCAAATAATAGTTCATTTCCTGCCGTCCTTCCCTTGTCACCCCAACATACCCGCTTTCTCACTGCCATCAGCAGCAGCAGCCCTATATCTGTATCATTTAGTCATTCAACAAACATTGAAAAATTCTATGGGATTCAGAGCTAAACTTTGAAGCATCATCTCAGGATATCCTTGGATTTGAGGTAAATGTTCATTAACAGTGCTCATTCTTGTTAATTTACTAGATATACAAGATCACAGTCTTGGTTTTAGTGGACTCAAAATGTGAAGGTTTTCTTAGGACTACTCACCCTCATTCTCTCTAATCATATTTTTCTACAGATATTCTATTACAAGAACTGAATTTCTTGTAATTGGTGGTTTTCTGAATTAACCTTGGTAGTTGCTTTTGAAATGGTGGCGTGGTCTTACATTTATTTTAAAATCATCTTCTCTGTTAATGTTCACTTCCGACATACGAAGGAGATGTTAGCTTTTCCTTTACCAGCCCCCCCCCCAACAGAAAGGTTAAGTAACTTGCCTGAGTCTGCACAGCTCACAATGTAAAATGACAGGACTAAGGCTACAATTGATTGCTGTATTTTGTCAGACAATTTGCTAGTATATCAGACCTTCAAGAATTTCTAACCTCAAATGATAGATAAGTGAACAGATAATTACAGTTAAACGCAAAGGTGTGAGCTGGCAAACTGCAGGCCAGATTAACAGATGTGTTTTGTTTGGTTTGTTTAGTTTATTTATTTTTATTTCAGATAAATGTAAGGGTACATACAATTAGATTACAATGTTTGCATTTGTTAGGTAAAGTCCCTGTTGTAGTTGTGTCCTGCACCCAGAAGGTGTGCCATTTCCTCTTTTTTTTGGAGACAGAGTCTCACTTTGTTGCCATTGGTAGAGTGCCATACTCTTAATGTGCCCATTAAGTAGGAGCACACCAATTCCCCTCTGCCCCCTTCTTTCTTCCTCCTCCTCAATTTCGAATTGAATTGAGTTTTTGTCTTATGTGGGCATGTATTAGATCGTCTACTGGCTTCATATTAGAATTGAGTACATTGGATACTTGCTTTTCCATTCTTGTGGCAATTTATTAAGAAGAATGTGAGGTCTGTCTAGTTTAAAAGATTTTTTAATTGGTTTCCAGCATTTTACCTTCTCTTTTTTTTGTTTATGATGCCATTTACATATAATAAAAATTGCTAATTTAAATGTACAGTTTGTTGACTTTAAATACTCAACCCCCACCACAATGAAAATACAGAACAGTTTTCTTAAATAGTTTACTTGTGTTTCTCTGTACTCTGTCCTCACACAGAGTAGAGAGGGGGGAAGTACTCGTATCATACACAGACTTGTCATCATTTTTAAATTAGGATGCTTTATATTAAAAAGGTGAATTATGCATTCCAGAAGGGCCACAATCAGCTAGCTTGATGCTTTTCTTGTTCGCAGCTCCTGGTACTGAACTTAAATGCTACTGTAGCAGGGTGTGTAAAGGGTCTTCAGGGAAGAGGACTGTGGCATTATTCTAGGAAGGACTGCATAGGGCAGATGGCCTGGGAAGAGGAATGAGTTTGCTGGGGAAAAATGTAAGAAGCAAGAATGTTTTAAGCCAAAGAGAATTTAGAAGGGAGATCCTGGGACGGAGAGGTGATGTGGGGGCCAAAGTGACAGCTGGGTGTGTGTGTCACTTATTTGTTTTTGTTGGTGGGTTGGGCCTCCTTAAATTGGAAGTTTTGTGATACTTGTTTTTTAAGAAAAGTTCATGTGTTTTTATGCAGATGCCTCTGGGGATTTTATGACTTTGTTTGAATGGGAAGGGAAAATATACTTTCGCAATTATTGTAGGTCTGGTATGCTGCTTGGGTTGTAAGTTTCAAGGGAGAGGGATGCCGAGTGAAAATTCTTCTCTTTTCCTGCTTTGTTCACTGTCTCCCTCCTGATTTCCTTTGAGCTAGGCTGGGTGGGGAAGGAGGCAGGCCATAGGTGGTGAATGGCCCTTGGTGCCCCTCTACTAGCCAGCAGTTCCCCTTTGGATCTCTATTTGGAGCAGCTAAATTGCCAGGGATGCCATGGACAGGCTGGTCATAGAGTGCCTTCTGCCAAGCTGCCTGCAACCTTCCATCTTTGTATGCCCCCAGGTGAGTTCTCTACCTACCACTGCAAACCCCTTTACCTCTAAATCCCCAACCTGAGGAAGTAAGGGAAGAAGGCATACATCTTTCTCTTCAATGCTCCTGGGGATTTGGGTGACAGTCAGGTGATGATAACATCCTTGGAGGCACCACTCAGTGTCCTGAAGATTGCGGGGTGGTTTTCTCCCTTATCAGGACTCTTCACTCCAGCCAAGTGTGGAGGAGTGACTGAGCTCTGTTTCATTGCTAGTTGGGGGGGGGGAAGGGATGTTGGCTGGTGAATCCTCATCTAAGCATCATTTGGTAGATTCTTTTTCTCTATCTGTTGCAGTTACAGTCTTGTTTTTCTGTAATTTTTAGAGGGCTTTGCTTTCTCATTTGGGAAATAATTAAAGTGTTAAGGTTGGAAGTGACCACAGAGTACTCCAGAGGGTTTGAGCCCACGGTTCTAGCCCAGCTCTGCTGCTCACCTTTTGGTGATTGCTCCCTTTCTCAGACCCTTAAACAATTTTGTGCTATGTGTCTCTCCTTAGTTGAGAATTTATTTAGCTCGTGGAGTTTTACACTGGTACAACAAAGGTGGTAATATCACATTAATATGGAGCCTTTACATAGAGCACTATTGAGCCTTGGACTCAGGGAGGAGAGAGCATGTCAGTTCTCTTGGCAGCAGCTGAAGGAATCAGTGAGCAGGACCCAGATAAGGTTTGGCAAGGTCAAGCACTCAGAGAACAGAGACCTTTGTGGTCCTGCCAGATTCTGAGGGCTTGAAGTTTGGTGCTTGGGAACACTTCTTCCTTGCGGTGGTGTTCCTGTATGTATGGTACCTGTACTAGTTCAGATACATTTTATTGTGAATAGGAATCAGTGACTGTGATTAAAAGCCAGTTTGCCATGAAAGATAACTCTGGGGTCTGTCAAAAAAAAAAAAAAAATCTCAAGAGACCTCTAATGGAGATAATTGTCCTTGTCCCGTTACAGTTGTGGTAGAAACTTTTAATGGGATAACAGGTGAAAAAAGCCTATATATTTAACACAGAATAGGATGCTTTGGGGTTTTGCTTGGAGTTGTATGAGCTCTACGTGGTCACATGGGTATCTACACATCAAAGCACTGAGTGTTAGTCACCTGCATCTCTGAGAGCTAAAAGCGGGAGGTAGCATAGTAAAAGGAGTTCTTGATGGTGAAAAAGATTGGAAAACACCAACTAAATCATTCCTCTAGTTGAGAGAGGGGGGAAATACTCGTATCAGAGTAGGTGTGCAAGTGCTTATTACTAAAATAAAAGAACTTACCTATGGTTACACAGCCATTCTACTGCAGATGTTGGAACAGAACCCAGCTCTTTTTGGTTTTAGTCCAGTGTCAGTTAATTCTTTAAGTAGACTGGATCTGTCCTTAAAACTGCCTTCCCATAGCTGTGTCCCTACTTGTCTGATCATCCAAAGACTTATAAAACAATTGTCTTCAGAGGTTCTGTGCATGAGGGTTATAGAATGTGCTGGTTTGAGGGGGCAGGGGCCCCATCCCTCCTCTTCAGACCCTGGGACTTGTCTGCCTGTCATTCTGAGTGCCTCTGTGAATATTCTACCCCAAGTATCTTCACTGAATTTTGCCTTGGCCAATAGAGGTGGGATGGGAACACCAGGATCAGGTCCTGGCTGGTAGGAAGAACATGGAACTAATGGAAAATTCTCAAAGAATGACTCAAAGATATTTAATCCATCAGTAGTTCACTGTTCATTTTTATTCAGGAGAGATTGATCAGTGGGTTTGCTTAATCCCAACAAAAGCAAAAACAGTGTATAGAGAAGGGAGGGAAAAAACCTGTACAGTTTAGGAATGTTGAATCTTGTTTGCAAATTCTTTGGTTAAATCCATTAGCTTGGTGTTAGCAAAAAAGGGCATTCCATCCTAACTTCCTTCCCCTAGTAAACTAACTGGGGATATCAGAGAAAACAATTTCCATTGTTTTTGGATTCTCTGAAAAACTTTGAGAGTTTTCCAGGCTGCTTCTGGTTGTAGGTCTGCCTTTCATTTCATTAACACCTTCACTTTAGAAGCCTGATCCACACTATTTCCCTCATCAGAGTATTTCAGCATCCTGGCACTAACTGTGCAAGATTTGTCTTATGCCTTATTTTTTCTGATCATCCTGTTTCTCATCTCCTTCATTCTCTTCCCTGTTCCCCACCCCCCAAAGGAGAAAGAAATAATATACTACATTCTGAAGTTCAAAACAGGAAAGTGCTACATAATGAAGGCTACCTTTCTGCCCCCAGTGATGTCATTTTCTCAAGACTCACGTGATCTATAGCAGGCGTCCTCAAACTGCGGCCCACGGACCACATGAAGCGGTGTGAATTGTATTTGTTCCCGTTTTGTTTTTTACTTCAAAATAAGATATGTGCAGTGTGCATAGGAATTTGTTCATAGTTGTTTTTTTTTTTGTTTTTTTTTTAAACTATAGTCCAGCCCTCCAACGGTCTGAGGAACAGTGAATTGGCCCCCTGTTTAAAAAGTTTGAGGACGCCTGATCTATAGCAATGATTCTCCAAATGTGGCAGTGCTTTTTTTCCCTGAGTCAACTAGAGTTATCACAGAAGACAAGTTCCAGCTTAGATTTTAATTTGTACCTGGGAGAGAGGCCTTACTCTCACTCATTCCCTTGTGAAGACCTCTGCCCACATCCTTACTCACCAACAGGTTCTCAGTGTCTTCTATTTCTTCTCCAAAAGTACTTGGAGAAGAGAATTGATTGAGTAGGTATAGGCTGAGTTCTAGCATAGCTTTATTCACCCTCACCCTGAGGGTGGGGCTCAAGTCTCTGAATTTTTAAAATGTTTTGTAGGTTGAGTCAAATTCAGCTAGTCTGGGAACCAGTGTTTGAGAACTAGAATAGAATTTCAGCCAAGACCATCCTTCCTCTAATTTACTCTTTGCCACAGTTCTGTGACACAGGCAGGGCCAGTGGCCTAGGTAATCTAAGATTTGTTCCGGGTCATTGTAAATTTCTTCCCTGATAGTGTTCTCATACCCTCTTCTGAACGTGGTCACTGACTTTGTTTTCAACTTCTAAAGGTTTTCATATCTATAATGTCTCACTGCTTCCTTCATGCATTTGTGTTTGTTTGTTTTTTATCATAGTTGTCCATCCATGGACCCAACTTTAAGATCCAAGTAGCACCTGTACAGAGAATGGGCAGGCTCCTGAAAGCTGTTGAGTGCTCATAGAATTGAAAGCACTTGGGATGCCCAGATTGGAGGAGAGAAGACACAGGAGTTTGTGCATGGCTGTCCTGGGGTGGTTCTCCATGTGGCCATTTGGATAAAACAGCCAGGTGGCAGATGTTGGCACACCATAAGAAAAAAACATCTCATGGAAAACTTTTAAGTTAGATGGATTCCTGTAAGAGATGATGTGTCCAGGAATGTTCAGGGAGATGCTTAGGTGCATGTTCCAGAGTGGTTGGACTAGATGCCTGGTGGGACCTTGGTCAAGCCTAGATTTCTTTATATGGGCATGGAAAGATTTTAATGTTTTCTCTTCAGTAAGTCACCTCGGTGGGCCAAGTTTAACATTTCACTGGGCTTGTCTTGTGGGCATGATAATTTTGTTTGTTCTCTTCTATAGGCACTTTTGGGAAGAGAAATAGAAGCCTTCACTCAGATTCTGTTAATAAGTAAGGATGTAGGTAGAAGAGGACATGAGAATGTGAGACCAAGGCCTCTTTCTCAGATCTCAATTAAGAGTTAGCGGAGATCAGCCGATTTAGATTCTTGCCCCAGTATTTATTTATGACCAGTGACAGGGCCTGGTAATGGGGAAGGAAAGCTGTTTCCTAAATGGCCAGATGCATGAGCAGTGGCAGAGCTGAGGCTCAGGCCCTAAAGCAGTGATTTCTTTTCTTTTTTTTTTTTTTCTTCTACAGTTAATGACAACAAAGCCTTCCAGGGTCTCCTTGCTGTCCAGCCATAGCAGGTAAGGCTGGCATCTCTCTTAGGACCTGCTAGGATGTCCTGGGGATTAAGACAGTGAGCTTGAAAGCAGGGGACCTGGAGCCTAGCCAGGAGCCTCCCATATGACTCTGGACAAGTCTTTGTCTTTCTCTGAGCTTCAGATTCTCCATCTGTAAAAGAGGGGGCTAGAAGGAGATAGTTTAAATGAATGATCTGAAAATGTTGTCAGAGCCCCTTTACATTTTTCAAAATTATTGAGATGCAAAAGAGCTTTGTGGGTTGCATCAAAGTTTACTGTTTTAGAAATTAAAACCAAGAAATCAAAAAATATTTTAGTTAATGTAATCATAGTAAAGCCATCACATATTAATATAAATGATGCATATGAAAGTAACAAAAAAGAAATTAGTGAGAGTGGCATCATTTTATATTTTACAAATTCTGACTGTATAAGATACTTGGATCTTTTACATATTTATAAGTATTGACATGCTTTTAAGCTAATTGTGATAAATTTGAGTCTTCTGAAATTCTGCTTTTTTCTTAAAAACATGAATTATTTTATTTTTTTGAGACAGTCTCATTCTGTCACCTGGGCTAGAGTACAGTGGAGTCTTTATAGCTCACAGCAACCTCAAACTGCCGGGCTCAAGTGATCTTCCTGCCTCAGGCTCTCCCCCATCAGTAGGGGGGACTATAGGTATGTACCACATGCCTAGATAATTGGAAACAAATTTTATTATTGAAAATAAATGATGTAAATTATCTTTGAGTGATGGGCTTAGTTTTTTCATATTTGAGATAATGTCTACTAAATACTGAAGCCTGAGTAACCTTGATTTGTGAACATGACAGATAACTTATGATTCATTAAAATTAGTGTTCTGCTAAAAAGAAAGGTCTAGTTTAGTTTGGACTGAGACAATAGAGAAGTGCCTTATGTATACTTCCAAGAAGTGTTTTGTCACACAGTATATTAAAAGACATGTGCTCAGGGATCAAAATTTGATGAGAAAGTAATTTTGCCCACTCCATCAGAGATATTAAGTGAAACTGACTATTTAAAACTGCAAGTAAAGAGCAGGTGACAGCAAGTACAGGTTGCTGCCTCTGTCTTGACTCAAGCTAAGATGCCACCAGTTTTATCCAACATTGCTTCACCATTAGTGAAAATGTCAACATAGTAAAAAGATAAATAACAAATTTATTTGCTAAGAAAATAGTTGACCTCATGAACCCCCTGAAAGTGTACTGGAGATTTCCAAGGACAATGGACCTTGCAGGGGTGGTGGCCTTTTAATAAAGGCATTTGTTTTGTGAAGTTTGGATTCAGTCGAAGGGCAGCACTTGTGGTTCTGGAAGCCCACGTATGGCCTTGAGGTCGCAATTGCCCCACAGATTTTTGGAATTGGCATCATCTAGGGGCTTACAAGAACTACAGACTCCTAGGCTCACCCCAGAGCTACTACTACATACAGAATCAAACTACATTTTAAGAAGATCTCCAGATGAGTTCTGTGGACATTAAATCTTGAGAAACTCTGGTCTAAATCAATGGTACTCCACGCTGGCTGCTAGACATTAAAATCACTTGGACACAATTTCAAACTTGGGCCCCACCCCACAGATTCTGACTTAATTCATCTTGTGTGGGAATCAAGTTTGGTATTCTTAAGAAGCACCACAGGTTGACTTTTAATGTGAAGCCAGGCATGCATATCTGGATGATAACCCCTTTCCTTCACTTCTTAGGGAACTAGGATTCTGTGTATATATGGTGATATGTGGGCCTCTAGCTATAGAGAGGCCCTCATGATACCACATCAGTAGAGGTGAGGGAATAAGACACCTTTGCTGGAAGCAATATTATTAAGAAATTACAGTTTGACTGGTAAGGGACAGCTGTAGGATTGAGAAAGGGAACTCCAGAGCTTGACCTCCTACCTTGAACCTGGCTCCCACTTGCTAGTTGTACCATAAGTGGGTGGAAAATACTAATTGTTTCTATGTCTCAGTTGCCTTATCTATAAAATAGAGATCATACTAATGAGTTGTTATGTGTATTGCAATTAATATGTGAAGAGTACACTTTATTAGACTCAGGTCTTACTGCTAAAATGTTAAAAAAAAGTCTTATTCTTTGAATTCTGTGTCTGCTTATAAAACACATAAGTTAACAAAATTCACTTGCAGGCACTGAATAAAATTACCCTACTTACTGCAAATGTTTAAGCAATGTTTGAAGCAATATGTGAACATACACATATGTTGTGTTTCGTTCGGCATGTTATTTCATGGGAACTTAAAAGTACCTCAGTCAGCAGAAAGGAGGCTGAAGATTATAACCCCATTAGCCAGATGGGATACTGAGTCCCAGATCCTCATGTTTTTTTAGTTTGGAAAGGGAAGAGACTTTGCATTGTGTGATGTGGGCCAGGTAAAAGAAAAATAGGAGAGATTCTTGGGTGCTTGAATGGACAGGGAAGAGCCCTTGGAAAAGGTAGTATTGAGTCAAGAGAAGATTTTGATTGACTGACAGAGACTGGGAGAAATTTCTAGGTGAGCAAGAGAATACAGAGCTACTTGGGAGGGTGGGTTATTTTGGGAAGGCACAGTGATGTGGATGGGACAGTAGTAGAAAGAGCAGCTAACGTTTCATGAGTGTGTATGATGCTGGGTGAGTGCTTTACCTGCCTTGTCTTATTTAGTCCTCAGCTTTTTATCCCCTGTGTTATAGGGGCCTTTAGAGAAATTGACTTGTGGGTAGTCATAAAGGCAGCTAGTAAAGGCAGATGTAGAACTGAACCAGAGTCTGTGAGACTCTAAAGCCATCTGGCCCAACGCACCACTTGTCGACAGACGGGAAAAAGAGGCTTGGGAGTGATGGGACAACAGGCTGGGTAGGGGGGTTGCAGCAGATTGCAGAGGCCTCCAGGGAGGATGGCCAGTTGGGTTTAAACTCATGGGTTGATTTTAGTTATAGTCACTCACAGGGCTCTGCTTTCTCTCCAAAGGTTGGTGCATCCTTTTGAAATCCCTAAGTTCTTCAGTCTTTCCATTGACTAAGAAGGTTTGTACTATTTTTTAGAGGGGGACTAAGTAGGGGAAGCTTTTTGGTATGTTGCTGGCTGCCTCCAGCCCTCATCAGCTGGGGAAGAGAGGAGGCCACTTTGTGCCTCCTAGCATGTCTGGGTTCCATATTCCCCTCAGCACAGAGGAGCTAAATGCCCTGTGGAGGCTGAAGGTCTGAGACTCCTAAGTAAGGCTGGAAGAGAGGGCCAGGCCAGTCACACCATATAAGAACCTATAGAACTTGTCTCTGAGTGCTTTGTGGTTATAGGTGGCCAGGAGGTAGGAGGGTGTGAGGATGATTGTGTGTAGGGACCAAGGGTAAGAGGCAGTGGGGGTGAGATTTGCCACTTTCTTGAAGTCACAGGGCCTACCTTGAGGGCCTGGGATATAGGTAACTGCTCTGCTCTTCTCATGGGAAAACTGTGTAGGATGGGTGCTTCCTTCTAGGGAGCTGGTGAGTGCTTTATCCAAAGGATGAAGTGCTGATGCTGAGATTTCAGGGATCAGCAGGGTTTCTCCTAGCCACAGAGACTTGCTGCTCCTGAGTTCTGTGGAAGTGGGACTGGTAAGCGACCATGAGCCAGTGTGCAGCTGAGGGAATTTTGGGACTTAGCTGCATCCCTCACGGGTTGTCAGTCAGTCCTGACTCTTTCCTAGTCTGCATGTGACAGCCTCCAGATTATTCAAGTGCATTGCTCAGTGGACACATAGGTTCTGAGCTCACATTCCTAACTTGTGCATGGAAACTGAACCCCGGATATCTGGGTAGACCAGTGTTTTTAAGTTTGCCCCACAGAGCCCTAGGGGTTAATAACAGGGTACCTTGGAGGCCACCTCAACAGGCATTAAAAAAAATTTTTTTGTGTTAAAAGTTGATAAACTATGCTGTAAGTCAGTTTGCAATTCACAGATTACTAAAGGAAACTGAACTGTACTGAGGTGTGTGGAGTTACTCCCACTATAGCCCGGGCTGCTCAAACTGTCTGATGTTCCCGCCCCTGCTCTGAGAGGCTCTGGTAGGAAAAGGAAGGGGGGCAATGGCCTGTTGAGTCCTAAGGGGTGAGAAAGAGAGAAATTTGACCCAGGTCCCCTCTGAATCTGTCATGAGCTAACTCCATTCTGTGGAGTACATGGACGTTTGGGTAGAGTTCCACAAACAGCAGTCATATCCTCCGTCTCTCCTTGAGAAGGGTGTATGGCCGGGGTAGTGTTGGGCTGTAGTTCCAAACACTTGCTGGGCTTCTTTGACCTTCATGCTCTCAAATATCAAATTGGGGAGGATCCCCAAGGGCCTTTTATGAAGACCCTTGGAAAGTTCCAGAGGATTCCAGTGGAGGTTTTGGGGGGCTGCCTCAGAAGAACAAAGAAAATAAGGGCATTCCTTAAATTTTGTAACAGATTGTGCTCTGATATGCATGCAACTCTTGTGTAAAGTAAACCTTACTTAAAACGTACTGGGGACCCAAATGGATCGCCTATATCGCTTTTAGAATAAAGTCCAGTTTCTAGGTCTGGCTTTCATAACTTGGCCTCCACTCACCTTTTCCATCATCATCCACCAGTCAGCTTCTACTGGTGGGTAGAAGCTGGGAAATGGATGGCTCCTGTGATGTTACGCCTGTGTTCATTTGGTCCCCTCCACCTGGAGTGCCTTTCTGCATGAATGCTTGTGAAATTTTTGTAAGGCCTGGTTTCCCTGTTTGGAAGCAATCTTTTTTGCTGGGTGTTCCTGTTTTCTTTGTGCATCACAGTTGACCTTGTATTTCTAGATTGTGAGCTAATCAAGGTTAATGGCATGTCTGAATCTATTTGATCTTTTACATGGGGTTTCGTAAATATTTCTCAAATTGATGCTTCAAGGATCTAAATAACCAGCGCTTTCTCTTTAGTAGTCACCTTTAATTTATGGAATTGGCAACATCCAACTTTTTTCCTTGAATTTTCTTAAAGTGAGACTCACTCCAAAGGAGATTTTTCTATCTGTGGCCTTCCTTAGTCATTTTCTGTGCTCGCCGTGCATATTATCAGAAACTTTCTTGGTGGCCTTCCTTGTGTCCTCAGTGTCAAAGTTGACTACTGTAGGAAGTGGAAGGGGAGAGGGCCACTTACTAAACAGCAGATTTTTCTACTAGGTATCCAGGCCTAAGTTCTTAATTATTTCTCTAATCCTCATAATTCAGTTTTATCCTTATTTTGCACGTGTAACCTGAGATCCAAGAGCACGTGACACTTTAAAGTGGCAGGGCTAGGATGTGAACCCAGGTGTCTTAATCTAAACCTAATGCTCTTACTCCCTTATATTTGATATGTCCCTTTGTAGATCACAGATCCAAGGAACCTCTTGTAGCCAACCCTAAAAGAAAAGAGTTGTTCTTAAAACATCTATTTGCTAAATTGATCTGGCACTTAAAAAATACATTGTGTTGTTTTCTCCTCCCCACAGATCTGGAGGTTGGTGATGGTATTTTGATTCTAAGGGGGAAGATTTAGAGGAGTTCAGTCATCCTTAGGGTCTATGTAACTCCAGCTTACGTGGTTTGGCCGCTGTTCCACACTGCCCTTCCAATACACTTTCGCCCCGAAACCACAGAATTCAGTTGAACTCATGGCCTTCACCTCCCTGTAGCTGATCTTTTTCTTATTCCTTTACATAGTTTTTTCTCTTCAAACTTCCCTGAAGTTAGAAAAGTTTAATAATCAGTCACATACATGAATACTAGTTCCCTCCCAACACTTGGGGAGCCAGGAGCGACAGGATTATCACTGGTATTTGGAGGGCAAGAAAACTGAAGCAAAGGAACCTAACCAAAGTGGTATAGGTTAGCAAGGCCAGGCCTAGAACTCATTTCATGTTTCTAGAATTGTGTTCCTGTGTGTACTGAGTAAAATTTTGCAGTATCTGCACTTACGTATTTTAACAGGGTCAGTTTCTAAGTTCATCTCCCATCTAAGGGGCCCTCAGTTTTTGCCCCCTTTGGATCAGGTACTCATGGTAGAGAAAATGTTCCCCATTCTTTCTGGCAGCAAGGGTGAGAATATTGCTGAAAGAATGTTGTAGGCAGTGCTAAGAGTGTCAAGGTAATCAGAGGATGGAGTCCCACCATTCTTCCAGAACTCCAGGAAACCTGGAGCAGAAAGCCAGAGCCAATTCCTTCTGAGAGTTCACTATGTGGAAGATACATAATTTTTTAAAGGGAGCTTTTAAATTGTAAATCAGACATGTTAATTATAACTTTTAATATAACAAATGTTATTAAAAGCAGCAATTCAAAACCATGAATCTTTTAGAAGGTGCAAAGGGTTACAGGGTCAGTTGGCAGTAACGCAGCTATGGTCTGGTATAAAGGAAACGCTGGTGGGGAGTCAGGGCCATAGGCCTTGTGCTTCCCCAAGTAGGGAAGAGGCCACCCTCTTTCCTTTCCCCTCTTCAAACCCAGAGCCTTCTGGGATCTGAGCAGGGAAGAGGCGGGTATACTATAACAGGCCTTGCTCATGTTGGGCTTCCTTAGAAGTCCTGAAAGCAGGCCTGGGAGGCTGCAATGTGCCCTAAAGCCAGGCAGGAAGGCACAGATTGGATTGCAGTCCTACACCCATGCTGGGCTGCTGTCTGGCTTCTCAGCTCCCCTTCCACTTGGCCCCAGTTGGAGGCCCCAGTGGCAGCAGCTGTGAGGCTGAGAAGGGGAGAAGTGGGCCCAAGCCAGCCCATCCCTGCCCAGGCCACACCAGGGAAGCAGAGGGAAGACGGTGGACTATGCACAGGAGGTGAGGTCACTTTGAAAGGCACAATGGGAGCAGAAGTTTAAGGCAGGGGCATCTAAACCATCTCAGGGGTCCCCGAGTGCCCACAGGTGGGGAAGGGGCTCAGGCCTAGTAATGGAAAACCTAGCTCTTCAGGCCTGCTGTGCCCATACCACTCACTTTTCTTCCCACCTTTGCCTTCCTGCTGGCAGCCCTCAGAACCCAGCTATGCTGGAGGTCACAGAAGCAGTCGCAAGGCTGGTGTCCATGTGGTGCCTGCCCTCCGGTCAAGGCACTTCTTGCCATTTTCCAATTGAGTGAGTCAGTTTCTAACATCTCCAGAAGCAGCAAAAATGAAGGGTCCCCTTTCTCCTCCCAGTTTTGGTTTCCCTCCACATGAGGCCCAGTTTTAATGTTTTTTCTTAGAATTCAGTTTCTACTCCCATTGATAAGGATTTCCCTTTGAGGGAAATGAATGATGTAGGCCCTTTAAAAATCGCAGCCTATCTCAAAAAGTGATTGTGAACTGCAGGGCCAGGCAGGGGAGGGGATATGGAAGAGGCTATGAGTTCCCTGGGCTTCCCCCTGGGGCCAAAGCTGGCCCAGGGGCTGAAAGAAGGGGACAGGATCTGAGTTTTCACACTGAGTTGCAGCATGTGGGCCCTGGCAGACGGCCAAGGAAAAAGCCAAGCAAGAGAGCCAGGTTGACCCCACAGGGAGTGTGTGGCTGCGTGTGCACGTGTGGTGGTTTAGAGGCGTGTGTGGAAACTTAAATGTGAGTGGATGTGTGTCGTCTGGCTGTGTGTGTGGTGGGTCTGGGGACAGGAGACACCAGAATCAGCCTGGGGTGTAGCACAACTTGGCTGCCCTCCCTCCCGCCTCCACTCCAACTCCAGCAAGGCCAGGCCCAGCTCCACAGCAACAGAGGGAGTGTGGCCAGCGAACAGAAATCTGGAACCTCCACACCAACACCTGCAGCCTTCTCTCAGCTCAGATACCTGGGCCCTGGTGCCACTGCCTTCAGAAGCAGACCCAGCTCTTCACTCCTCACATTCTAAGAGTCTTGGGATCTCTGCCTCATAGGTGTTCACAGGGGCCTTCTTCCACCCCCACTCTCTCTCTCCAAGGGCAGTGGCAGGAATGTGGGAGAGAAAGGATCTGAGAGATAGCCTTTTATCCACCTCCTCCCATTCTCTCAAAGGTTCCTGTCCTCATAATGTAGTCCCTGGAAGGACTGGCTGACCAATGGTCAGATGTGAAAGATACCCAGCGGAGGGGCAGTGTGGACGTAGAATGTATAAACACATCCAAAAGGGGTGCAGGGGTTAAGGGACAGAGCTGGTGGCAAAGATTTAGGCCTCAGGAGAAAGGGTCACAGAACCAGGGAGACCCAAATTCAGGGGAACACATGAACAGTGAGGGCTATGGAGTGTAGAGACACTGAAAAACAGCCAGTGGGACCTTAGGGACATAGGTACAGGGGTGATGAGCCTGAGGAGGCCCTAGAACAGAACTGGCACAGCAGAGAGGCACAGGCCTTGGCCTTGGCCTGATGAGCAGACAGGCAGGGCCTTTTGCCAGGAACTTGGAGCGCTGTTCTGCTTCCTTCTCCCACCCCAGCCTGGAAAAAATGGGAGCCTATGGCTTCTGCTGTCCCTCCTTTGGTTTTCAGGGCTCCTGGCCTCCCCCAAAAGCTATTCAGTAAGGGGTGGTCCCTTCCCACTCCACCAGGTACTGAACCTTGCCCTCAGGTGTGACTCTCCTAGCCAGCACCTGGTACTTCTCCCCACAGGCCAGCCGCCCAGCTGCACCGAAGTAGTTAGTAATAGATGACTTGAGGTGAGACAAGGATGAGTCATCTTCACTGATGCTCTCAAAGGTGTGGCTGTCAATGCCTTCTTCTGGACGCTCTGGGCCTGAAGCTCCCTCTGCACTGCTGTCCGAGGGGCAGTGTCCACCCAGCTCAGCTGCGCGCCGCTTTGCCCGCAGTGGCATGTATGCTTTGGCTGCCAGCTTCCTCTTGCGGCTGCCCACCGTCCGTCTATATTAGCAGTGGAGAGAGGAAAGGAGTGGGAATGAGAACAGTAATCATACATTCTTCTCCCTAAGCACTCTCCTAGGTGCTAGGCACTCTGCCAAGCTCTAGGCATGAGTTATCTCACTGGATCCTCACAATAGCCCCATGAGGAGGGAAACTGAGGCTCCAGAGAAGGAGCTAGGGAGATGCTGAGCCAGGATTCAAACCTAGGTATGTCCAACTCCAAGCCACATGCTCTTATAGCTCGGATCCTAGTGTTGCCCAAACACAGGAGCACCCTTCTCTGAGCCATGCAGTACAGAGGCCTTGCTTATCTGCCTCGTCCTCACCAGAGCTCAGGTGAAGCCAAATGAGTCACAAAGAGATAGGCATGGAGTTTGTGGATGAAAGGACCCTGTACTCGAGCCTGGACAGAGCGAATGACGGACATCACACGCACAGGCAGAGTGTTAGCGAAATGGACACCTGAGACAAGGTACACATTCACAGATGCCTTGGGACAGCAAGCAAGACCTGAAGCCCTAGTGAGAGCCAAAGGAAAAGAAGAAATAGATGAAAATGCAGAGGCAACAGCAGGGAGGCACAGATGTCAGGAGACAGAGAAGGATTCTAAGACACAGGGCTTATGTTTTTTAAAAAATCCACCTATAACCTATAAGCCCCCTGCTCCAAAGTCTCCCACTCCTTCTGGCCAAACCAATGTACATCCTCTGCATACTGATCCATAATCCACATAATTCCTGTCTCCATGAATGTGCAAAGCCAGACTATAACCAGCTATGTGCACATTTTCTCAGAACCTCTTGAAAACACATGCTCCAGGTTGTCAGTCACACACACTTGGCTCAGATTAAACCTCCCTGAATTATTTTACAGAGTTTGGTGTTCCATTAAAATGGGGATATGTTCTCAGAAAAGGCAATTTCATTGTGCGAACATCATAGCATGTTCTTACACAAACCTAAACAGCATAGCCTATTATACTCCTAAGCTGTGCAGTAGAGCCTATTGCTCTGTTCATGGAAAAAACACAACCTCTGTAAGATAATTCAAAGAGGTCTATTCTGAGCCAAGGGTATGTGACTGATGACCTGAAGCACATGTTTTCTAGAAGCTCCAAGAAAATGGCCCGGCATTATACATTTTTTTTTTTTTTTTTTTGCGATAGTCTCATTTGGTCACCCTCAGTAGAGTGATGTGGCATCTTAGCTCACAGTAACCTGAAACTCTTTAGCTCAAGCGATTCTCTTGCCTCAGCCTCCCTTGTAGTTGGGAGTATAGACGCCTACTACAATGCCTGGCTATTTTTAGAGATGGGGTCTCAGTCTTGCTCAGGATGGTCTCAAACCCCTGAGCTCAGGCAGTCTACCCGCCTTGGTCTCCCAGAGTGCTAGGATTACAGGCGTGAGCCACCGTGCCCAGCCTCTAACATTATACTTTTAATTGTACTTTTGCAAGGGCCTCATGTACCCTAAAATACAGGTAGAGGCACTTCGGAGTTCAGAAGAAATCCTGTGCTCCACAGCACCACTCTCCCTGTGCTGCCTGGCCGACTGACCAACTGACCCTTGCCTAGGCCCCCATGAATTTCTGTCCCCTCTTTCTGGCCCTATTCCTGCATCAGTGCATCTTCCATCTGCCTTCCAAACATACTGCTCTTTCCCCTAGTCTCCAGAAGACAGATACCAGATTCAGGTAGTCAAGGGCCAGGGGACCCTGTAATCTGAGAGGCATAGACTTTCAAGATGACAGTGTGTAGAGGCCCAAAAACCCCAGAATGAAAGAACCTCTGGTCAAACAATTCCAGAACTGGGATCGTCCTGCAAGAGGTGTCATACAAGCTTATATAGCACGTGAAAAGCATCTCAAAGGGACAGAACCACAGCAACTGAAAGCTTATACTTAGCTCCATCTCAGCCCCACAGGGTCTCACAGCCAGATTCACACAATCAGAGAAGGCCAGGTCCCCCTGCCCGTAACACAGATAACACAGAATGAGCCACATCTCACAGAAGTGGGAGGTGGAGGGGCTGGGAAGAATGAATTTGAAGGCAGACCTCCAGGGAGCTTACCTGGAGTCATAGGAGAGGCTGGTGGAGGCGGAGCCAGAGGTACTGGCAGCATCGGTGGAGTCCACATCTGAGAAGAATGTCTGGCCTGAACTGGCACTGACAGGGGGGGAGAGGGTGAGCCCAGCAAAGTCCTGCCAGTCTGGGCCTCAGGGCCCCTTGGGAGCTATCCAGCCATCTCTCTGCCCCTCTGACCTGCATCCCAGCAGCCCATCTTCTGTTGCTGAGCTCACTTGCACAGCTGCCTGTCTGTTTCCTACCCACCAAGCTTCCAAAGTCCTCAGACCCTGGTGGTATAAGCCCTGGTAGCAATACCTAATGAGCAGGATCAGAGGCACTGGTGTGACACTTTACAGGTCAAAATGCTTTCATTTTCATTTCTTATTTGAGGAAAACATATGAAGAGGTTCAGAGAGCATAGGGCATTTAGCCAAAGCCACACTCCTAATACTAGTAAACAGCCTGAAGCTCAGGTCTGCCTTACAGCCCTCACTCTTTCCTCTGAACTCTCAGGAAAGCACTGAAGACCTTTAATAACTTTGATCTGATGGAAGATGCAATCCCTCGCCGCCCTGGGAGTACACAAGCATGGGGTGCTGTGGAAATACACTGAAAGGCTTTTTGGAAGAGGCAGGGTTTTCTTGAATTTTTAGATGGGGTAGTGCAGGGCAAAGGAAAATCCAGGCAGAGGGAACAGCGTGAGCAAAGTTGAGGAGCCATCAGATAGCATAGTGGGTGTGGGGTAACTGACTCCAGCAATTTGGGCAGAAAGTGTGAGGCAAGATAGGGGCTGAAGGGGTATGGTGGGTCAGGCAAGGCAGGCCTTGGTTGCTGCTCTGGGTAGGGGGATGTTATACTGAAAACTCTAGTGTAAAAAGAGCCTGCAGGTGGACCCGTGCCACAAGGAACCTTCCAACTGGGGGTTTCAGAATGACCCGAGGAAGCTCCCACCCCCCTCAGAAGGCTTTCTAACTCTGCCCCTACCAGAGCCTTCCTGCCTTGCTGGGGAATAGTGTGTCCTCCCCAGAGAGTACCATCGCCGTCTCCAGAGCAACCTTTCTGCTAGGTTCCTCACTGATACCTCTTTAAACTCTGAATTTCATCCAGCGTGAAGTCAAATATGCTGGCGAGGTGGTGGTTGGTGCTCCAGGCAGAGGTGAAGTCACTCTGTGGACACAGGAAGGAGAGGGAACAGTCAGCTAGCGAGTACCAATTCTACTTCCCACAGGCACCCTTCTCCCCAGCTGAGGGCCACATGGGCTACCTGTTGCCAGCCAGGGCTGCCGAGGGCTGGACCCTCCCTCGGGTGAGACTTGTCACTTCCTTGTGATTCCAAGTCCTCACCAGGGAGCAGAGTCACCCCAGTTCTTGTCCTGGCTTTGCCTCTAGCTGACTATGACTTTTACCTGTCTTGGGCCTTAGTCACTTCAACTGCAGAATGGGGACAGTAACCCCTGCCTGCTTCACTCATAGAGGTGTCAGGAAACATGGTAAAATTAAATAATGGTAGAAGTGCCTTGTAAACTGGGGAGTGCTAGGGAGATGAGGCCTTGTTAGTATTATTGCCTGCGGGTAAGGCTTCAGTAAGGATGCAGGTTACTTGAAGAAAAGAAAATGCTCTGGAGCCTTGGTGACTCAGGACAGTCACTGCTCCTCCCTGCCTTCAGTGTTCCCACTGGACGGTAGAGGGAAGAATGTTGCCTGCTCTTGCCCCCCCCCACTCTGGGTTCTTGGGAGAACTTGGGGAGATAAAGAAGAGGTCTTGGGGTGCCTGGCTTTAGCTGGTTTAGCGGTAATAGGAACTGGCTTCTCCTTTAAGGGGTGTGGGCAAGTCTCCTGGGGCCTGGGATGTAGTTTTTCACACAGGAACCCCTAATGTGTGCTTGACCCTGCTGGTCCTGTGTGTGAAGGTGGAGAGCAAGAAAACAAGGAACTAACACTGGGAATAGCATCTTCCAGCAAAAACTTTGACCTTTTTCTTCTATAAACTCGCCTTTTCTGCTGCTGGAATTCGTGAGGCAACAAACTGTGGAGACAGAAAACAGAGAGGGTGGCCCAGTCAGAGCCTGAGGGCCCAGAGAGTGGTGCCTCAGGAAGGGCAGGACAGGGCTGCAGACAATAGCAGCACCTTCACAGGGAGGCCTGGAAGCAGGGGGTGAGGGAGCAGTGGGCAGAAAAGGAAAATGTGCCTCCCCACGCATGTGCATCCAGGTGCCCTGCCCCCTAACGCCAGGATGAGGGGCTCTGCTCAGCCAGGAGGGCTGGGGACCCCTTACACAGGCAGCCTTGCCTTCACCTCTGTGCCCAAGTCCTTGTCCAGCAAGGCTGGGTCCCACAATCTGGCTCGCCCTTCCTGAGGCAACAAGGGGCTATGGTGGAGAGAGTCGGGAGTCAGGGACCAGTCCTGCTCCACCACTAACTAGTGCTCTGGGTGCCTGCAGCTGGGCTAACTGGGCCCAGGTTGTCCTCGCTTCCTTGGATGCCACATACTCTCTGGGAGCTGGGAGCAGAGAAACTGAGTTGGGCCGCAGCCCTAGCCCCTGGGCCCCGAGCACTGACCCAGGCTTGTTCTTTCCTCTCTTACGCAGCTCGGATGAGGCACTGCTCTCATTTGGCATCAGTCCCTTGTCCGGCAGCAGCTTCCCTGGAGGGTTGGGTGGGACACGGATGCGCAGACGGAAGATGCACTTCTTCTTCTTGATCTCCTTGCCACAGAGGAACCTGAGGGGTGTGGAGCGGGAGGAGGGAGTTTTGGAGCCTCAGTCTGTCCTCCTGGGAGTAGGACCAAGCCTTAAACAGGCAGGTCCCTTGCCTCCCTGGATTCAGAGCTAAGATCCAGAGTGGCCTCTGGAGACGCAGGGATGGGGGTTGCAGCGGGTAGCTGAGGATGTGGCTTGTGGCTGTCCGTCCCTCCTGCATTGAACGTGGGTCCTGCTGCTCTTGTCCCTTTTCTTCTCTGCCTCAACCAGCCCCAAGGCCACCTCCTACAGGAAGACTGTCTCCTACTCACAGTGAAACTGATACTGTGGATTCTACCTCATTCTGTTCTTGCCTCTCCCCAGGGGACCAAAAGCATCTCCAGGCACTTGCCTCCCTCTTTGGACACTGCAGAGGTGACTCACACACAGCCCTGCCCTTAGGGGACTGTCCGTTGGGAGGCTAAAGGCCTTGTGTACCCAAACCACAAGAATGTGGAAGAAAGTGAATAAATTTGCGTAGAGGTGTCTGAAAAGGTTTCCGAGAAGCAGGGTCTTATTCTCCACTGTGGCCTCAGCACCCAGACAGGGCCTGACACAAGTGAATGAAGAGCCTGTAGGACATCCTAGGCCCGGGGACGAGCACAAGCAAGAGCACCCAGTGGGAAAGGGCTTGGTGTGGCTGGCACTCAGAATGAATAAAGCAAAGGGACAGTGGCCGAAAACATGGGCAGGGCCTGATCCTAAAAGGCCTGAAAGGCCAGATTAAGGACTATGTGGTGGTGGTGAGGGATGTGGCTAGCTGTGTGTGCTGAGAACCCTGGATGGGGGAACATGCTGGGGGACAGGTCAGGAGGCTGCAGCCCATCTGAGAGATGCTGCATCAATCCTTCAGAACCTGGCCCAGAACCCTAGATGGCTAGTGCCAGAGGGGCCCTCAGAGAGCAAGGGCACACCCCCCCTGCAGAGCTGTGCCCAGAGCCAAAATGTGTCAGGTTGCTGAGGGGGTCAGGGAGGCTTTGCAAAGGCAGAGGGGCTCCCTGGATCTTGAAGGATGGGAAGGTTTTGCAGAGTCAAAAAGAAGGGGAGCAAAGTCCAGAATGTAGGAAGAACCTTTGGATTGAAATCCCACCTGAGGGGGCCCTCAGCACTCTCATCCCTCCCTGCACGCACCGGCTTTTGTAACTGTTGAGAGCGTTGAGGAGATGTGGTCCTCGATCTGTCACAGGGGTGCTGGTGAGCTGAGGGAAGAAGAACAGTTAAATCCAGGTACAAGGCATGGGGGAAAGCCCCAGCTCCTGTCTCCTCCCTCCCCTCTGCCTCCGGATGCTTCCGAGTCCTCCAAGCGAGGACCGCTGACTTAGTCCATGATCTCAAGACAGGTCTTTTCACCTGTGTATCAAGAGCTTTAACTATGTCCACACTCTTGACCCAGTAATGCTACTCCAAGGGTTCTGTCATGGAATTTATATCTGAAGATATAGTATGAAACCTGAACAAACTTCACCCACGGAACTGTTCTGTATGGCACTGTTACTAACAAACTAACTAACAGTGGACAAATGGCAATGAAATTATATGCCCAATGGGAGGGAAACCAGTAATCTATGGTAGAAATCAATGCAGCCAATAAAAATGTTTATGAAGATTCTTTAAGAATATAGACAAGAACTTATGCTATAATGTAAACTTTTTAAAGATGACTGAAAATTGTGTATGTGGTATCATCTGAAGCATGTAAAAAGAAAACATGCACAGATGAGAATCTGAAAGGAAATGTACTTATGTGTTATTTCTAGTTCTTTCTGGGTGGTGTAATACAGGAATATGAATTCTTTTGAAAGTATTCTTTCTTATAATGTACTATTGGGTACTTAAAAAATTTTCTACCAGGAATGTATATTTTTCTTATAAATCAGAAAAAAAAAAAGCTATTTAAAAAATTACCAACTCTCTCTCTTAAGGCTTTATAATATGTATGTCCTATACAAATTATCAAACACTGTAAATGAAGACATTATTATATAAAAAACCTTTTGAAAACATAAAGATTACTTAAAAAAAAGAAATCCCTGTCATCAAAGAAGGTTTGGGGCAGTCAGTGGGGAAGATGCACCACCCAGTCTGCTGAAGTGGATTCTAGGGGTGTTCTTAGGAAAAGGGGGAAGCCCCACTGTGGGAGTGGTTAGGGAAGCCCAGCTCCAGCTCCAGCTCTGGCTCAGCCCCGATGCCCTGCTGACCACAGGCAAGTTGCTGTCTAGCTGTGACATTCTGAAAGTCTTGCTTTGTTACTTCACTCCATGGTTCTGGGACTCCCAGGCCCCTGGTGACCCACTATTCCGAACAGGCTCTTTAGGGGTCGACATACTCCACTCTGTCCTAGCCAGGAAATCTGGAGTAGGTCAAATCAAAGAGCCCTGCTCCAGCCACACTTGATCCAGGACCCCAGCTTCCCCAGTGGAATTGGTGAGGCTCAACCACCCACTGCCAAAATCTGGGCTCAGGCTCAGAGGCTGCATGGATGCAGCAGCTCCAGGGTGCTAGAAGCCTGGGGTCTGGCCTGTGAGCCTGGGCAGCCCTCTTGACTCCTGCCACTCTGATGCCCCATGGCCCTGCATACCTTGCCAAGCTGCAGGAGCTCCCAGTGGTGGTTGACAAAAGCCAGGATCTCCTCAAAGTCAAAGTACTTCTTCTTGCTCTGCACCCCCAGGTTATAGAGAGCCAGGTGAACCACGTCCACCCTGGGCAAGGGGCAAGGAGGCAGTGCCTGGTGAGGCAGCAGCCTTGCCCGGTCAGGGCTCCAGCCTCTGGGGTCCAGGCTGAGAGGCAAGGCAAGGCTGGTAGCTGGAAGTGGAATTATCCCAGGAGGGAGGAGAAACAGGGAGGGTGAGAGCTGGGAGGGGGCAAGAGTGGGCTGGAGGTGAGCCCCACCCTCTCACCATCGCAGGGGCAGCCTCTGGATGTACTCTGGGCCCTGGTTGCACACGGAGCAGAAGAACAGGTAGAACCTGTGGGTGGGTGGAGAGGGGCCTGACACCCTACCCAGGCCCTCCCCCCTTCCCACCACTCATCCCTTAGCATTCTCACTCCTAGGGCTAGTGACCTCTAAGGGGTAAGGACAGGGGCGGGACTGGGATAAAGAAGTATTTCCCCTGTGCCTTCCTAGCCCTCTTCCCAAATACCTCCCTGAAATGTGGCTGAGTTTGTAGAGTATGAGCTGAACTAGGCTGCAGTGGTCACCTTCTTTCCCTCTAAGACAGACTCACACACAATCACAAATGACATAAGACACCAACCAAAAGACATATATTATCTGATTTGACAGACATTGCCTTCATTAGCTTAGCCTCCTGGGTTAAAAGTTGGATCAAGATATTCATTTCCCCAGTGGCTTCTACAGCAACCCTGGGCATGGGTTGGGTGGGGACTGTGTCTCCCCTCTTTCCCTAGACACTTAAGGAATTGGAGCTTAGGGAAGGCAGGGATTTGTCTAAAGTACCACCCTAATCCGTGGCAGCTAGGAATATGGCCCAATATGTTTCTTTATTGCCTCCCTGGCTTAGCTAGGGAGTGCTTTACCCTGAACTGGCTCCCATAGACAGGTAGGGTCTACATTAATATAGACCCCACCTTGTCTGGGACCTGGCAGGCCATCTGATAGAGTTGCTACCGCCATCCTGGCCCCTCATTCCACCCCTAAGGTTCAGTTAGACCAAATTAGTACCTACCGGTCTCCAAACATCATGGGTTCATTGAGGCACTGGGTGCAGGCCTCGTGGAACCACTGCCTGCACCGGTAACATTGCAGCATCCGCAGGTACCATCTGGAGACACAGAGGAGCTAGGGTCAGCCAGCACTACACTCTCATACAGGCATTAGCCTCAGCAACTTTTCCCAGCATAAACTTGGCCTCTATCAGCATAAAAGGAAAAGAACTCAGTTACTAAGCACTTAAAATGTGCCAGGGGATGACCTGGAGCCATACACAGGTACCTCTTTTGTTCTCACCAGTTGGTAAAAGATGGGCTGTACCATATTACAGAGTCAGAGGCTAAAGGCCTTGGTCAAGGTCACTCAGGTGATTGGAATTCTAAAGGATGGTGATTCAAATTCTGGTCTCCCTAACTTCAAAGCCCTTGCTTACTCTGCCATGCCACTACTGCACCTCCCATCTCTGGACATGCTGCTTACCAAACACCACTGACAGGGAACGGTTTTCCCAGGAGACTTCATGGGAGAATAATGGCTCCTGTAAGCTACATTGGGGGCAGGACTACATCTGGTTTTTCTACCTGTTACTATACCATCCACCAATACTCACTGAATATGAATGAAGAGTAAAAAGTTATTCTCTTGATAACTATCAGTGCTTTGTCCACACCCTGTCAGGTGTGGGCCACGTTAAAATGCAGATTCCTTTGGTCTACTCCAGACTTATTCAATCTTTGGAGAAGTCTCCAGGATGCATTTTTTTTTTTTGGAGACAGAGTCTCACTATGTTGCCCTTGGTAGAGTGCTGTGGCGTCACAGCTCACAACAACCTTAAACTCTCGGGCTTAAACGATTCTCTTGCCTCAGCCTCCCAAGTAGGGAGTAGCCACCGCCACAATGCCTGGCTATTTGTTGTTGTTGTTGCAGTTGTCATTGTTGTTTAGCAGGCCCGAGCCAGGCTTGAACCCGCTAGCCTCGGTGTATGTGGCCGGGCCTTGAGCCTCCAGGATGCATTTTAAACAATCACCTTATGCAGCTAAATGTTGAGAAGCACTGCTTGTCTGCTGCAAAGGTTCCTGAAACGTTCTCCATTTGTTTTCTCTTAGGCCTCCCAACACTGCAGCAAGTGGATGGGGCTGAAGTAATCAAGCCCATCCGAGAGATGAAATAGTTCAGGTGATTGCCCAAGTTACTCAGCTGGCTGTAAGTACTACCTCCAGATGCTTAGTAATCAACAGAGCTTGGGGCTGAGATTCAGGACTTCAGGGAGTCCTGAAGGCAGAGATTCTACCTCTTTCCTCTCTGGTTCCTTCCACAATGCCTGCAGTTAGGTCAGGCTCAGCTGTCCATGGCTACATGGAGGCCTGGGTCAGCAAGGAAGAATCAGAGTTTCGTCCCATGCTAAGGCAAGAATCCCCTTCACAGCATCCCCAACATAAGACTCCCAGCTCTTGTTTGCACATCTCCAGAGAAAAGGATTTCAATATTTCACCAATATCCTATTTCATTGGCTTTGACAATGAAAAGGTTATCTTAACTTCCGTGCATGAGCCCTACTACCACCACCTTTTTAAAGAGCTTACCAAGTGCCAGGCATTGCGTGACCTTTATGTTAATTATATAATTCATGCCCTGTTCACAACCACACACAGAACAGAGACAAGAGAACTGAGGCTCATGGGTTGCACAGCTGGTAAGGGGCAGAGCCAGGATGTGGACGTCCGGAGGATTGGGACCGAGTGTCGGGGAGTCCGCTCGGTCGGGTGGGGACTGTGGGGATCACTCAGTAATTCTTCCTTTCCTGTGGTGTTCGGAGGAAATCACCTCTGCGCTCTACCTTCGCTGCTCTAGAGTGACACTTGCTGCCAGGAGCCGGGCCCTAGAGCTTTAGTCTACGGCTCTACTCTTGAGGTCACGCCCCGTCAGGCCCCACCCCGAAGCCTTACCTTTGGGGACCGCCCCTTGAAACCCCGCCTCCTCGGACCCTGTTCCCTGGCCCCGACTGTCCGGGACTGAACTCCTCAACCTTCTCCGCCTCCCTGGGGCCCTGCTCCGGTCCGCCAGGCCCTCCCTTCTCCTTCCCCCATTCCCCACCCTGAATCCTCCAGGCCCGCCCCTAGGAGCCCCGCCCCCGCTCCCCGGCTCCCCAGGGCCCGCCCCACTGGTTTGCACTCCAGGCCGGTGCCGGAGTCCCGGTGCCAGTCTGTCAGCAGAGCGGTGCTGTCTGCTGCTCCCGGACCTGCCCCACCTTCCTGGAGGCCCGGGCCCCACGGCCTTACTCTCCGGGGCCGCCGCAGTAGCAGTAGCATTGCTGCTGATTGGTGCGGTGGGGCGAGTCCCACTCGAGTTCCTCGGGCTGGTAGGACAGTACCATCTTCACGGCCTGCAGCGTCCTGGCGATGGCGCCCTTCTTCAGCGCGCCGCCTTTCTGGGGGGACACGAGGGTCCGAGTCAAGGGCGGGGTCCCAGCTGGGCCACATGTGTCAGCACACGATCACCAAGGGAAATTTGGGGGTACCCACAGATATTCCAGTGTAGTCAGAAACACAAGGTTTTTCTCATCAATTCCAAACTTTCCCCTATATCCCTGAAGGATCTCCGTTAATAGGGTATTAGTAGTACTAAGCACAATAAAGGTGACAATCACCAATGTGTATTGAGTGTGGGCAATTACATAGATTTTCTTTTAATAAAGAACCATTTATTGGGGTCTTCCTACTTCTGACACCAAATCTAGGTCGATTTTATAGGCTCAGGGAGGCAGTGCAGCCTGGCCAAGGACATACAGCTGGTTAAGTGGCAAAGGGGCAGTCTGTCTCCAAAGCCCAGGTGTGGCTCCTCTCAGTAGAGCTTAGGCTCTGAAATGGGGAGTCAGGCCTGGGTGCAGGGGGTGTCTATGCTGCCCCACTGGAAGCAGGAGAAGCAGAGAATGGGAGGGATGGAGGGATGGAGGGCTCACCCGCACAGCCAGTGCGAAGATGCAGCGTCGGCAGAACCAGGGTGTGAGCAGGGGCCTGTCAGCACTGCCTGCTATGGGGATGTGGCACTGCTGGTGGTAACCTGCGGCAGAGGAGGGAGTGGTAAGTGCCCACAGGAAGCAGTGGCCCAAGGCCAGGCCATGCAAAGGTCACAGGGCAGGGTGGGCTGCAGGAAGTTCCTAGGAGCTCTCTACAAGTGCTGGGGAACTGGCTGGTGATGCCCACCAAGGCAGCCAAATTGGTATCAAGTGACAAGATTGTCAGTGGGGGAGGCACCAAAGTTCTGGCTTCAATGCCTGTGCCCCATCTTTCCCACACACCCTCTCCACCTAGGAGAGCCTCAAACTGCATAGGTCATTGCACTTTCCCATCTTTCCCCAAGGTCACCTCCTGGCCCTCACAAAGCCTGGCCTCTTTTCACCCTAGAGCTCCAGAAGAAACAGGAAGCCAGCTGAGACCCTAACAGGCAGAAATAGTGCCCATTAGCAGCCAGTGTGGAGGGACCCACAGGTCAGGCCCGTCTCAGTGCTCTGCTCCCCCCCACTCACCCAGGCCACACTTCCCGCAGATAAGGATCTCATTCGTGGGCCCAGATGTCTTCCCCAGGCAGATGTTGCACTTGGGCTCTTCTCCTGGAACGCCAGCTGAAAGAAAGGCCCTCTAGAGTCAGGTCCAGACCCCAGGAATTATGAGTTCTACAATCAGTACAGATGCTGAGCCTTTGCTGGGTATTGAGCCTAGAACTGGGCCCTATGTGCTACCTCACTAAATCTTCTCAACTTCTTTGAGGTGCCTGTTATCATTACCCCATTCTAAAATGGGAAATTGAGGCTCTGAGTGGTTTAGTACCTTGCTTAGCTAGTAAGTAGGAAATGTGGGATTCAAACCCATGGTTGTGTGACATCAAAGCCTCTGTTCTTTTGGCCACATCATGCTGCCTCTCCTGCCTGAATTAACTTGTTTTGTTAAACAGTGAAATAATTTTTAATAATTACATTATGGGACAATAGTAGGATGTTAAAATGAAACCCCATCAGTAAGTATGAACACCTGGCCAGTCTTCCCACCCACTTCTCCTTCATGTAATTATTTTGAATCAAGCCCCAGATCCCTAATCATTTTTCTAAATGTTTCAGTATACATCCCTGAAAGATCAGGACTCTTTTTAAAAAATGTAACTATAGCACCTTTATTGCACCTCAAAATTAACAGTTTCTTAATATTATCAACAAATTTCAGTTACTGTTCACATTTCCAACATCTCTTAAATAAAAATGTCATAAGAATTTTAAGTCTGTTCTTTTAAATCAAGACCCATGTAAAGTCCACACATGGTGACTGCCTTATGTTTTTAAAATTCCTTTTAATTTACAGGTTCCCTCAACATCTTTTTCTTTAAATTTTTTTGATCGAAGGATATGTATGTTTTTGTAATGTGTGAAAAGTCTGTATGAGTACATTAAACACACTTGGCTGTGTTCTTCTGCTTTATTTCCCCTGCAGGCTAAAAGTTTTCTAAGGGCAGAAATGGTATCTCTTCAACCCTGTATCCCCAGGACTTCGCATAGTATGGCATATAACAAGAGTCCCAAGACGTGTTTATTAAGTAAGTGGCCAGGCAGGAACCTTGCCTCTTTCTCCTGAATATACCTTCAGGAAGGTGGTACCCAAAGTGGGTCTCAGTAAGTTCACATTGGCTTAATAAAGTGATAGATAATGATGGTAGTGCCCAAAGTTCCTGCTCTCATCTTGGGAGACACCAGGGGTCATCATTCTGTATGGGAGGACCGGTCTTCTGGCAGGGACACAAGCTGGTTCCTGGTTAAACACTATGGCACCTCGATGGAGCCTGGCACATGGTGGGTTTCTACACAAGGTCTACTAAGGTGAACAGCCTTTCTTCTCCATCGGCTCCTATGCATTCAATAAGAGGGTAACCAAGAGAGGAAATCCTCATTGCTTTGGGTCTTTATATGATAAACTTAGGGGCTTGGAGAAGAACCATTCTGCACTGGTCACAACTTTGGAGAAAGGGGCAATTTGAATGAACTACTGACTGGCTGGGTTCTGTGGCCTCACCTGGCAGACTTCTTGGAATCCTCTCTATGGCAACAAATTCTTGAGAAACTGCTTCTCTACAACTCAGTACCACTGAGCTAAGCTTTGCACATGGATTATCTCATTTAGTCTTCCAAACACTCTTCTTTTAGGTGGAAAGACTTAGATTCAGCAAGGTTACATTACTTGCCCTAGCTAGGATATTCAGCTAGGGCTGGAACTTGGTCCAAGATCAATCTGACCCTAAAACCTGCCTCTCCCCCTGGTAGGGCCATGTCTCTTTTCCTCTGAGAGCATAAATGGCAAACAGGTTCTCCCCTCATGCCTACTCTGATTGACAGTGGTTGCTTGGCGCTCCCATGTTGAGACTGCCTGCTAACACATGCATGGGAAAGGAGAGTGGTGGTAAGAATGTCCCTGATTTGCCATCTCTGTGAGACAAAGATGCCAGATTTCTGAGGGCAGAGATGGTACCCAAACTTGCTCCTTTTCAACTCTGAAAGGTGGTTTACCTCCAGATAAGCCTCAATATCCTCATCCTGCCTGGCCCATCTCTACTTTCCTGGTCTTTCCCCATTCCCCTACTCCCTGCTGCATGTTCTTTCCCCATTCCCCTACTCCCTGCTGCATGCTCCACGCTCCACTGTTAATCAGGGGCCCTGTGCTGGCAACTGGAGGCTCCTCCCCTTTCCTGGTCCAGATGATCCAGGGCTTTGAGCAGCAGATGTGGTACAAAGAGGAAGCAAACACAGGCCTGAGACCTAGTCTCACCCCCTAGCACCTCTCTGAGCCACATCCCCACCTGCCCCCCCCCCCCAAGGTATAAGCATTCAAGGGGATGACAGATGCCCTAAGTGCTTTACTTAGTAAACACACAACTGGTAACCTGATCATTATTTCAGGTGGGCTTGGAGTCCATGGACAAGGGCTAGGATTATGAGATAAAAAAGAAATGGAAAAAATGAAGGTGGAGGAGAGAAGACCAGGGGAGAGTGGGAGTACCCAGGCCTTGAGGAAGACTCACCATGCTGTATGTCCTTCCACAGGACCCAGTATTTGGAATTATCTTCAAAAGTCACAAGGCAGCTCTGCTTAGAAATGCTTACCTGGGAAATGGAGAGGGGGGCAAGGGGAAAACCTAACTGGAACATGATCTTCCTCCCTCACTTCTATCTCCTTAGGCTCCAGAAAGGAGAGTGAGACTAGAGGGGTAAGGAAGGTGGCTATCACTGGAGTTTACAACCAGGGACTGGGGATGACAAGTTGGTAGGAATGTTGAGGACAGAACAGGCCAGATGGTCATATGGGATGCTCTTCAACCTGACTTCATTTTGTTTTGCAGCTCTCAGAGAACCTTTCTGAAGAACTGGTTGGATGATGTTGATTCTGCAAAACCGGGCTCTGGATTCTGCAAAACCCAGCTGTTGGGCATGAGGGACCAGAAGGGAATTCCCCAGCAATCCTCCTCCCTCTATCATTGGTTTGAGGGTCAGGCTGGAGGAGGAGCCTAGGAACAGGGGATAGTGGGGGAAGGTTTACCCTCTTGATCTTCCCAAGGTAATACAGTCCATCTGTCCACCGGCACAGCACATACTGGCCCTCTGTCAGCTTGGACATCAGGTCTTTGAAGTTGTTCTTGGCCTTTGTCAGGGCCCCCTTGTTGGGGAGATGGCTGTTGGCACCATAGGAGTCCCGAGTCCCTGGATCCAGAGCTCGATTCTCCATCAGCTTCCACTGACAGTGGGAGAGAAAGAACATATTTTTACCTCATGCTTCCCTGTTCCAGAAAGCTCATCACAGGAGGGAGGAAACCTGTGCTAGATACAAGACATGTTCATTTCAGTGAATCCTCATAACGACCTGCTAGGGAGACATTATTATTCCTGTTTACAGATAGGGAAACTAAGAAAAAAATAAGAAAAAGAAGAGGCTGACTGGCCAGAGGCAGAACCATGGTTCATAATCCGGTGAGCTGATGCTAAATCAGCACTGTTCTCAACCACACAGCCTAAAGTCTCCTGCCCAGAGGGCCTTGACCACACGCCTTGTCTCAGGAGGCTGAGGCTTTATCCCTTAAGCAAACACACTGCATGTTCTGTCGGTGGAGGGCCTTCTCCACATGGTGGCTGACCACATCCCTCCACCCCCAGGACATAGGCACTGGGCAGCTTTATACTGTCTGCCCATACCCTGGGATCTGTCTAGAGAAAACTCTGGGTGGTTTGTAAAGTAGTGTAGACTGGGCATCTGTGTCTTTTGTAATCCCCTTTTCTGTTCTCAATTATGGGATGATTTAATGGAAACCAATGCTGGGACATTTAAACCCACTTAAGCTTTCACCTAGATGCTCATTTGCCCCAAGGCCTGGAATTGTCCCCACACCACTCACCATCCTAATCAATGTGCTGCTGGTTTATCCCTTTCTCCTATCAAGGGTACTGCCCAGGGCTTCATAGACTCCCCAACCAAGGAGCTGCCACCGCCTGCCAATCTCAAGCATGATGGCTTCTGGCATTAGTGCCCTCTTTTCCATCCTCTTGTTGGATCTGAGCTTGGCCTCCACTTTTGCTAGAGGCATTTGTTTACTACTGGCTTAGTGACTGTTTCCTGGGTCTGGTGCTCACCTCTGCTAGTCACCTGGGCTGGGAATCGAACCTGCAGGCCGAGTGCTGAGCAGGCCACTCCTGCCTTCTTCATTTCTTTATTTATTTTTCTTTTTTTATAGATAGAGTCTCATTTTGTCCCCCTAGGTAGAGTGTCTTGGTGTCATAGCTCAGTGAGCTCAAACTCTTGGGCTCAGGTGATCCTGCTGCCTCAGCCTGTGGAGTAGCTGGTACTAGAGGTTCCAGCCACAACCCTATTTTTAGAGACAAGGTCTCGCTATTGCTCTGGCTGGTCTTGAACTCCTGAGCTCAGGCAATCCACCTGCCTCAGCCTCCCAGAGTGCTAGGGTTACAGGCGTGAGCCACCTCGTCACCCACCCACTCCAGTCTTCTTACCTCCCAACCAGACAAATCTCAGGCTCACCAACTCCCTTCCAGAAACCTTTTGGAGCTCCCAATGCCTTCAGTGGTGTTCAAACCCTTTTCCAAAGTCACCTCCCACTTAGGGCTCACCTGACTCAATGCCCCTTGGTACACTCCACTACAGCCAGACACAGCCTAGCTCTATTCCCTGCACATGCTGAGCTGGTCTGCCCCTGCAGGGTGCTGGGCACCTGATGTCATGAATGTCTTCGCTAGGACCGAGTCTAGCGCGTCTCCCTGTGAGTGCGTGTGTGTGCACTCCCGGTAGACTGTGCAGGATGACGTCTACAGCAGTGTACCAGTGAGTGTGTGAAACTAAATGCATGCGTGTGTGGGCCCGGTGTGCAGGGGGCTTGGCTCTCCTGACCGTGACTGGCCACGTCCCCCTCTGTCTGCTCTCCATAACGCATAGGCACAGAATCTCTGCCCTCTCCCTCCCACCTGGCTCCCCGGCACCGCGAGAGGCCGAGGCAGGTTCACTAACTGACACTTCCTCCCTCATTGCACCTTTGGGAGCGGGCTGGGTCGCTGCACCTCCTCCACCCAGACTGGGCGAGGGCTCCCCGGGTAGTGGCCCCCACCCCCCTCCTCTGTCCTCCCGGAGCGGGCCCCCGCGGGCTGTGATTGGCTGATTCAAACCCATCTGCAAAGAAGTGCCTGTTTGCGGGTTCCCGTCCGCGTCCAGTTCAAATCGCGGCACCCGGAGCGCGGGGCCGGACGGGGGCAGGAAGCGAGGATGATTCATGCGCCGGGGCCTCTCTCAGGGCGGCCGTTGGCTTTTTAAAAAGGGTGTTCAGCAGGGGGGATAAAGGTCGCCCAAGAACCTTTCAGATTGAAGCGCTCCGCTCCTTGGTCGCTCTGACTCCAATTCTTCCCCATCCCAATACCGCCGCAGCCAGACTTCGGACGTGAGCAAAATCCCCAAAGTCCGGTCTATCTTTCCCCCCACCCCAACAGCAAAAGTAGAGATTTGGCACAAGGAATAACGACCTGTCATTCACGCCCGCCAAGGTTCGGGGACCCGATGGGGCTCCCGCTGCCTTGCGTGCTCCGTTCGCCCCCCGTCGCCATCCCCCACCCCCGCGCTGCGCCGCGGGGTTCAATCCCGGGGGCGTCTGACCCTCCCTCCAAAGTTCGGAGATTTAGAAAGGAAAGGGAGGTGCGCAGCGAGCAGAGTGCGGCGGGGAGTCCCCGGCCGGGCCGGCCGCCCGCAGGCGGAACTTACCGCGAGGCTGCGTGCCTGCCGGTCCCACTTGGAGTCTGGCCACCAGGCGCATCGGCTGCGGAGGCGGCTGCGCTCGGCCCGCGGCTGCCCGGCAGAGTGTCCGCCCGTGAGGCCGGGGTCGGGGTCTCGGCGGGGGCGGGGCGGGGCGGGGGCGCCACGGGGAGGAGGGGGAGGCGGCGGAGGGAGGGGCCCGGGCGCTCAGGAAGGGGCCCCCCGGGCGCGGGGCGCCATCTTTTTCGCGTTTTCCCGCGAATTATTGACGTCCCGCTTATGTAATTAGCGGGGGCCGCGCCGGCCTCGCCATTGGAGCCCGCGCCCGGCGCGCCCCCGCGGCCCGCCCGCCCCCGGCGCGCCTCCTGCGGGCCTCCTGCGGACGCGGAGCCCCGCGGCACAGACCCCCACGGGGCACACGGCGGGCGCGCACACTCGGCGAGGAAACGAGACGCAGCAGGGCGGCGCGGACACCGACACAGCACCTGCGCTGACGGTGCGGGCGTTCGGCTCAGACACAGCACGGAGCACGCACGCGAGTCACGGCGCCTCACATGCAGGCGCAGACACGCAGTAAAGACAACTCGGGTACACACAGACGGACACAGATGCACAGGAGGATGCAGTCTACAGGGCACAGACACAACGGGCGCACGGGACGCAGACAGAAAGCTGCACACAGTGCACAGAAATACAGGACACGGTCGCAAACACACACCACCTACGCCGACGCGTCACAGGAAGGAATGGTACAGGAGAAAGGCCACATAGTCACAGGAAAGCAGGTTGATGCGAAGGGCATGGCTCCAGTCACAAATGGTCCCTGCCCTGGAGTGAAGAGCCAGTCCTTCCTGACTCCGCTCAGATTCACCCTTGGGGGAGCAAGGGTGGAAAACACTATACCCTCTCACCCACACCCCTGCCCTCAGTCCCCAGCGCCCACCTCACCTGCTGCCATGGTACAAAGTGGGCATCACCAGGGGACTGGGGGAGTATGTGCTTTCATGGGTGTGGCCTGTGGAGACACCTCCTCCCAGAGCCATCCCCGCTCACCGTCAAGTTGCCCACCCTGGGTGCTCTGCCTCCTGGCCTGGGGGTGTGGTCTGTCCAGCCCCCTGTTTCCCCTTCCCAGCCTGAGACCCAGAGTCCTCTCACCTCCCCCCTTACCTCTTGCCAGCCCCGGCCCCACTCCCCACTCCTGCCTCACTGCCCCATTCTGAGTCCTTGATGAAAGGCAGAACCTGGCAGTTCTGAGTCCTAGCCTCCCTTCTGCATGCGCCTGGAAAGGAAGCAGGGGAGCAGACCCATCAGACATTTCTCTGTCCTGGAGAGCAAATTTTCAAGTCCTAAAGGGGACCTAGGATGGTGCTACTTATCCACATTCTGCTGGGAGAACATGTGTCAAACGGGGGCAGGACTGGTGATACAAGTGGGACACTCCCACTACTCTGCCTTCGGGGCTGGAGTGAGGGGCGGAGATCACGGAGGGAAGTGTCACCTCTGAGGCTCACAGTCCAGCTCTCCTCAGTACTAGCAGTGGGACCCTGAGAGTATCACTTCAGCTCTTAAGCCTCAGTTTCCTCATCTGAATAGAATTATTGGGAAGGTTAGAGTTAACGTGTGCAGAGTGGGTGCACAGTAAGTGATGATGGTACTTTGTCAAGAAATTCTGTATTCATCAAGTGGGGTGGGACTAGAGCTGGGGACTGTGGTGCCCACATTCTCTTGGGGGAGTCTGTTGGCACAAGCAGTGACATATACATGATAAAGAGGGGCTTGTGCAGGGAACTGCATGTGTCCCGGCTTGAGTCTAGTTCTGTCTCTGAGCCAGGGTGGGGTCCGTTTCCTCATCTGACTAAAGGGGGTTAATAATACCCCCCACCCCCCAGAGCATTGCATAGATAAAGGTCCAAATAGGATAATGAAGGAGCAGGTGCTTTTGTAAACTAAAAAATGGTATGCAAAGTGAGAAGTTTTTAAAACACTGCAGAACAAGAAATTACAAATGCCACAAGAAAGATACAACAACTTCGAATTGGAGAGAGAGAATAAGTTGCATGGAAAAGGTGGCATTTAGATAGACTGTGGAAGTAGGGAGGTGGGTATTCCAGAATTTAATGGGCTGACAATTCAATTTTTAAAAAATGGGTTAAGGATCAACAGGCAATTCATAAAAGAGGAAATTTAAATGGCCAAAGCGGCCAAAAATATGAAAAGATGTTCACCGTCACTGGTCATGTGAGAGATGCAAATGAAAAGAATTTTGGCACCTGCGGGACTGGCACAGAGTAAAGAGTTGTCAACAGTGGAGTGGAATGGGGGCAGCGAGGATATGGTGCAATGGGGACCCAACAGCCACCGATGGAGACGCAAACTGGTTCAGTGACCCTGGAGAACAGTTTGGCAACATCTAAGGAGGAGAAGATGCTCATAGGTACAGTTCAGTGACCTCACTCCAGTCTCTCGGCATATAATCATAACGAACTATAGAAATGATCCCTGAAAGTATAGTCTTGGTATATAATTGTAAACATTTAGAAATTGATGAATTGTCCATCAACAGCAGTCCACCTAGATAAACTGTGATCTCTTCATACGATGGAATCCTATACTGGGAATAAAAATAAACTAAACTCCTAAGTCTCAATGTACATACACCCCAGGAGAAAAAAAAAACGAAAAACAGGTTGTACTGTGGGTACAGTGTGTTTCAAAATATTTCTTAAACATTCCAAACCATGCTCTGTATACATTCTCAGGGATACAGTCAGGTAGTGAAGGTTGAAATGTGCATGGGAAATGAAAGAGCCCAAATTTAGAATAGTGGCTACCTCTGAGAAGGAAGGGATGGGGATGACGTAGAAAGGGGTTGCAGGGGATTTAATGGCATCTGAAGTGCTTTATTTCTTAGGGAAAAAAAAGAGCTCTGAAGCAAATGTGGCAGTGTCAAGATGTGGAGGCGAGGTGTGGGGGGCTGGTCCAGAATAGTTATTCTCCCTGTCTCCTCAAGTTGAAAACTTTTCATCCATTTTGTCTGCGAATGAAATATTTGAAATATTTCAAATTTTTTTTTTTATTGTGGGGATTCATTGAGGATACAAGAAACCAGGCTACATTGATTGCATTTGTTAGGTATAGTCCCTCTTATAATCGTGCCTTGCCCCCAAAGGGTGTATCACACACCGAGAGAAATGTTTCAAGTTTTAAAGATGGGAAGGGCAGGAAGACAATGGAGGGCACAGGGGAGGTTCCACCTGTCAGGTGTTCACGTCCTCTCACGGTTGAGCACCCTCCTCTGTAAGACTCCTCACAGCTTAGTGAGCCAGGCATGACAGGCATTCAGGGGTCAAATCTGCAGCTGGGAGAAGTGGACCTATTTCCCCCTTATTGTCACACACAGGGATCAGGGCACATCCTCCCCCTCAGCTGTGTCTCAGCTTTGCCTGTCAGGGGGGATCACCAAGAGCCAAAGATCCTGGAGAGAAAGCCTCCTGCCTCATCATAATCCATCCTCTTCCATTTCCTTGTCTTTTGATTAAGGACAGTTTAGAAAATACAGAAAAGCACAAGGAAGAAAATAAAAGCCACTTGTGATTTTTTCACTTAAAAGTTAGCTTTACTGAAGTATACTTCACATATGACAAATTCAACCTGCATCCCCTGCTTTTTTTCTTTTTGTTTTGTTTATTTATTTATTTATTTATTTATTTATTTATTTGAGTCAGAGTCCCATTCTGTCACCCAGCTAGAGTGTGGTGGCGTCATCACAGCTCACAGCAACCTCAAACTCCTGGGCTCAATTGATCCTCTTGCCTCAGCCTCCTGAGGTGTTGGGACTGTAGGTGGGAGCCACCACACCTGGCTAAAATTTTACCTATTTTAATGTATTTTGAGAGAACATCATTTTCAGAAACATTTGTTCAAGTACTAAACTAGTTAACAAATAAGATAGTGCTGTACAAAGCAGATGAAAGAGCATTATTGCAAAATTAATGTAATTTTTAGAAATAATTATTATGCAGGTGACCAGTTAAAGGGACCGGTATTTTATTGCCTGAGTTTGGGAGTCAGTGTGCTGTGTCCTCACCGTGGAGGTGCTGAGAGTTTTCAAATTATAGTACAAATTGTGGTTGTTAACACCATTTAAAAAAAAAGATGGACAGGGTCAGACTGTGACCTATTGAAGTGACTGTGGCCTTGGTTAGCCGCCAAGTTGTTAACACGTTTACCTGTGGCTTTTGTGGGGAAATGAGAGAAATCTATCTGCCTTCTCTGTGAGCCCAGGAGGCATAGAAAAAGGAACCTTCCCCAGACATAGGAGACCCTGTTACCCACCCCACGTCCCCCAAGCTCGCTGTGGAACCATGAGCGGGGCCCTTCCTGGCTCATAATTTTAGTCTCCCTATCTGTTAAAAATAAAATGGGGCTTTATCTACCCTTTCCACATCCAGCAGGCATGTAGGGCCTACTGGGGTGGGGGCACGCACAGGAGTGACTTGGAAATGAATAAGGTGCCGTCTTCCATCTCAAGAACCTGCCAGTCCAGAGCTAGGGGCTGAGGCTGAGGAGGGAGACGCAGCACCAGGGGATTGTGGGAGTGTGTTAAGAGATGGGGTCTAGGCAAGGAGGGCTCTGCTCGGAGCAAACCCCGACGACCTCTAATTTCCCTCTGACAACAAATTATTTGATTCTATGAACTTAGTTTAAGCTTTGTTTCTCTGTCCCTGGAGAACCTTGGAAAAGTTCTCTCTAAAGAGTCTTCTCTAATGGACTTCAGATTGATCGCTGGTCAAAGTATGAAGTCTTTGAATGGTCCCCAATCATTCTTCATAAAGGATCTTATATAAAGATTTGACCCGCCGAATTCTGCATTGACTTATGTGAGAGTATTTTGTCTTTTTGTTTTTATGAATTAGGTCTACACATGATGTTCAATTATAGCTTTCGATTGTTATGATCGAAATAGTGTAATCATAAAAAATAGATAACAGAATTCTTTCAAAAGCAAGGCCGTTGGGTAATTTGTTAATCTATGGTATTTTGTGATAGAGAATTGCAGAGAAGATTAAAGATATCTTTGAAGTTATCTCCACATTAAAATACAGAAGAGCCATTTCATAGGTGAACTCTAATATTTCAGCATTTATAATATTTTGGGGATGAAGTGATCCAGGAATCTACTCATGTGAGGTGGTTGAGCTCTCAGGTCCAAGCTGGGAGTATGGGAGAGAGGGGAAATGAACGAGAACTTGTTCTTGGCACCAAGGTGCTTGCTGGGCAAGTGGCGAGATATAACTGCTCAAGGATAATGGGAGGAGAGCAAGCAAGACAAGGGGGGATACAGCAGTCATTCATATGTTTCAACTAGTGTGGGTGGAGCTGAGGTTTGAACCTAGGTCGGTCTGGTGCATTCAAAAGCCCATGCCCACTGCACTGCCCCATGCGCCTCTCGTGTTTCCAGATTGGAGGACAATCGTGGCATCACCAGTGTGGAGAGAGAGCACACCAGGGGGGTGACATTCACTGTTACTGTGGGGGAAACAGGTGTATGTGGCAGAGCTGAGCCAGGAACCCAGGCAGTCTGGCTCTGCGGCCTTTAACCCCAGCCCTTCTGCCCCTGTGAGGACTGCTGTCTGGTCTTCTAGGTCCTTACGCAGCTTGGACGCCCCCGATGTCATACTATGCTATTTCATCTACGATAAAACCTCATCCCAAATAGCTATTGGGAGTTTATGCAAGGTACTTCTCTCCTCCCCTCCCCATAGCAATTCTGCAAGGTGAACAGGCAGGGTTTATGCCTCCCTCAATTCGCAGATGAAATTGAGGTTAAGGAGGTTCAGTGATGTGGCCAAGGCCATGCAGCTAGGATGTGTCAGCTGTCAGACTCACGGTCAGGTAGTCCCCACTGCAGAGGACTTTCAAGTCAAATTTCCCAACTTCTCATTTTCAGAGAATGAAACTGGTGTCTAGAAAGCAGGAGAGGCTCACTCAAGGTTGTGCAGGACAGACTTGTTCAAGGTCGAGTGTCAAAATTGGCAGAGGAACCATAATCAAGGCCTCTGTCCCTCCCCTGCCTAGGGATGTACATCACATTGCTCGTATCAGATTGCCAGCAGTCCTCTTGAGTTTTTCTACTGCCAAAATTTATTTTAAACCCTTCTGGTTGAGTGTTCTGTGACATGTGACATTCTCATGAATTTCAGAGGGGACCTTTGACTGGGCAGGAAAACATATAAGTGACTTACAGGACCTCCTTGAGCTTGGAGAGGCTGTGATTCTGTTGCCAGAATTCCATGACTCTTAATCTTTATTCCATGAAGAGTCATTCCATGACTCTTAATCTTCAAAATTCTCAGGCCTGGTCTCTCTCTGTCATCGGTTCTGCCCCCTGTTCTTTGGGATAAGCTGGGATGGATAGTTTCAAGGGGTTTAGCTGGGAGTGTTCAGGTTTGTGGTCTTATAGCTGCTTCTTCCAAGATTACAACTCACTGTCCCAGATGCTCCCACTGCAGAGGAGAGGAAACATCTGGGTTGGAGCTGTGGGGAGGGAGCCCAGCTGTGTAGGAGATGCCCTGTGGCGGAGCCTGTGAGCTGAGAGCTCTTGCTCCCAGATGTGGTCTGCCCACTGCGGGTGGGTCCCACCTGCAAGGCTTCCGTAGGCCCAGGGCATGTGTGTGGTGGCCGGAGCGGGGGTAGTCTGAAGATGAGGGTGCACGGAATGGGGCACTCAGCATTCAGGAAGGAGGCTCTGAGGAGGTGTGTGGGGCAGGTGGGGGAGGCACAAACAGTTTGTATGGACTTCAAACCACAATGGGGAGATGGCAAGGCAGCTAGACAGATGGTGGGGGCCCTGCAGGGAACAGACCTCTGCAATGAGGAACTTAGTCTGTATTGGTCCCAGGGAAAGCAAAGAGGAACACATGCTCAAACTGTGAGTCATTTATCCATTCACCCTTCAGGGCCGACCTCAGCATTTAGCAAAGCACCCTCAGTGTGACTATGGACCCACGTCCCCTTTTGCAGTCAGGAGCTGACTTTCCAATGGTAGGTCTCTCCAGTCTGTGGTCACAGAGCCCCCCCTCCCAATACTCCCTCAATAGGAGATAGTGCTCTGGGCCCACCCCACTGCGATGGTTAGTAGTTTAGGTCAATGTGGTCAGGCTATAGTCCCTATTTATTTAATCCAACACCAATGTAGGTGTTGCTATGAAGGTGTTTTATAGGTGTAGTTAGCATTTACCATCATTTGACTTTAAGAAAATCACCCTCTGTAGTGTGCGTGGGCCATAGCAAATCAGTTGAAGGGCTTAAGAATAAAAACTGAGGTTTCCAGCTGGGCATGGTGGCTCATACCTGTAATCCCAGGACTCTGGGAGGCCTAGATGGGTGGATAGCCTAAGCTCACAAGTTAGAGACCAGCCTGAGCAAGAGTGAGACCTCGTCTCTAAAAAAATAGCGGGGCATTGTGGCAGGTGCCTGTAGTCCCAGTTACTTGGGAGACTGACACAGGAGGATCGCTTGAGCCCAAGAGTTTGAGGCTGCTGTGAGCTATGACCACAGCCACTCTACTGAGGGTGACCAAGTGAGACTCTGTCTAAAAAACAAAACAAAACAAAGACTGAGGTTTTCTGGAGAAAAAAATTCTGCTTCAAGACCGTGCAATGAATTCCTGCCTGTTCCCAGCCTGCTGCCCTGCTCTGCAGATCTCAGACTTGCTCACCTCCACGATCACATGAGGTCATCTCCTAAATACATACATGTCTTTGTAAACACACACACACACACACACACACACACTCCACAGAGATGGTCCCCAGCTTAACAGTGGTTTGCTTACAATTTTTGACTTTATAATGTTTTGGAAGCAATATGCATTCAGTAGAAACCATGCTATGGTGCTCTCTTCGGCAGCACATAAACTAAACTTGGAATGATACAGAGAAGATTAGCATGGATGTGTAAGGATGACATGCAAATATGTGAAGCATTCTATATTTTTACTAGTACAGCCTTTGGGAGGAGAAATATGGAGAACCCTCAAAGAACTAGAAGAAGACCTATTTGCTCCTATAATCCCATTACTAGGTATATACCCAGAAGAAGACAGTATCATTTTACGATAAGGACATTTGCACTGGAATGTTTATCATAGCTCAATTCATAATAGCAAAGATGTAGGATCAACCCACGTGCCCATTAACCCTTGAATGGATTAATAAACTGTGGTACATGTACACCATGGAATACTATTCAGCCATAAAAAGATGGAGACTTTGCATCTGTTGTATTTGCTTGGATGGATTTGGAAAACCTTCTCCTAAGTATCATAAGAATGGAAAAGCAATCATCCCACATAGTCAGTACTAATCTGAAACTAGTAGACCAACAACTATAGGCCCACAGGAGAAAAAAACACAGTTAAATTCAAGGTGAGGCACTGGGCTCGATTAATTACCACCTATTGGGTACAAGGCAGGCGTATGTGGCACACTTCCTTGGTGAAGGACTCAACTACAACTCAGACTTTGGACTTTACCTTACAAAGGCAAATAATGTAACCTGATAGTGTGTGCCCTCATATTAACTCATAAAAAAAAAGAAACCATACGATGATGTTTGGTAGATGTATACAATGCATTCTCAACTTGAGATGTTTTCCATTTATGGTGGGTTTATTGGGCCGTAATCCCACCGTAAGTCAGGGAGCATCTGCACTATGCACAGTGATCTCTTCTGGTTCTGTTTCTCCAGAGACTGAACAACACACCCTCCTTCATAGTCCTTGGGAACAGACACGGATCAAGCCCCTCAAGGCATATCATCCCTTCTTCAGCAGACCACACCCTTGGCTTTTCTTTCAGCCTCCTTCTCTACCCGTATGAGCCTTAAACGGCCATGAGGCCCCAGATGGAAATGGAATTGCAAGAAGAGGCTTGTTGGCAGCTTGAAGAGCCGGGAGGTCGGGAGCCCAGCGGTGAGACATGATCAGGGGGGGATGCCTGTTTTTTAGGATGTGGGCAGAAGCCTGGACAGGTGGATCTTTCTGTTGTGTTATCTCTCAGGGCTTGGCAAGAGAGGCCTTGGATGCACAATACAAAATAAGAAACTCCTTGGTTGGTGTTCACAGTACCATGAGAGGTGGCTATTTCCTGCCAGGTCCATAAACAGGATAGAGACCTTGGACCTTGTATCAGTTGAGATTCTGGGTTGCAAGAAACCAGGACCAACTTTGTCCATCTTAAGCAATGTGGGGACGTGCCAGAAGTTGGTGAGGCTGCACAGAACCAACAAGAAGCTGGAGAATGGTGTGGACAAAGGGCAGAGCCAAGGGAGCCACAGGAACTCCAGCCCAGGAAAGGCTGCATCCAGGGTCCCTACTGAGGGTGACTGATCTCCAAGGGTCCCTTCACCACTCACTCAAGTCAGCCCCAAGAGTGAGTATCCAATCGGCTGAGGTTGTAGTCTACGCGAGTCTGTCCACTGCCCACGCAGGAGATGGTGGGGAAGGATTTTGCTACTGGGCTTTCCTAGTGACCATGGGAGGTGGGTGCTAGGTTTTCCCCTCTTCAAAACAAGGAATGCTCCTAAAAGGGAAAGCAGAGTTTTAAGGTAGCAGTGAATGCTGCACCTTAAAACTTCTTGAAACTATTGCCTAACTTAAGCCAATAACAGTTAGACTGTGTTGTTTAAAAAGGAGCAAGATAGAGTGGACATAACTTAGACTCTTGACTCAAGGTCAAGTTCTATACTTACTAAGCATTGTGACTCTGGACAAGTTATTTAATCTCCAACAGCCTTGATTTCCTCCTCTGAAATTAGGAATAACAACAGCATACATAGCTCACAAAATTGTCCAAGAAAACACTTGGGAAAGTATAAGGTACTTTGAGCCCTGGAGGATGGAGGGATGGAACAGTCACACTTCAGGCAGTTTCCCAACCCCAGGCCTGGCACCTGGTAAGTGGCCACTAAGTGTGTGTTCACCAACCAGAAAAAAAAGTGATCATCATCATCATTCCGACTTGACCATCAGCTTTGCAGAAACAAAATGCTCAGATGCTGCTGGACCTTGGTTGAGAATTCATGAGCTGAGGCCTCACGAATGAGGTTGCATTTTTTTTTTTTTAAACAACTCTTTTGACGTTTTCATTTTAATATGTGAAACCTGGCTACTTGTCTCAGGGAGAGTTTATGGAAAAAAAGCTTCCAGCTGGCTTTGGGCAGCCCATAAAAATGTACTGAAAACTTTGACCAGTTAGAAATTAGGAACTGTTGGACCATGGAGATGGTGACGCCACAGCCCCCGGTGAGGCCTGCTGTGTTTCAGTAATTAGCTCTCTGGGCAGGAGGACACTTTCTTCATTCCTTCCTGGTTCCTAGTCAAACGATGAGGCCCCAGAATCTGTTAAAGAGAAACCACAGCTTTCAAATAACAGACAAACACATCTTTAACACAAGCAGTCTGTGATTCAAACAGCTTCAAAGGGCATGGGGCGGGGAGGGCTTTTAAGAGGTTTAACTGAAGCAGCTAATCAGATGGCCAGCTTTCTAAATCCTGCCCCTCCCCCAGCGCCAGGCTGGCCTCCTCCAGGAAGCCCTCCTTGGTAACCCCAGTTCATCAGGGTTAGTTCAACCCCAGTTCATCAGGGTTAGCTGAGTAGTTCTCAGCTACTCTGGAGGCTGAGACAAGAGGATTGTTTGAGCCCAAGAGTTTAAGCTTGCTGTGAGCTATGACACTACAGTACTCATCTCCGGGGCCACAAAATGAAACTGTCCCAAAAACAAACAGAAAAACAAAACAAAACAAAATCTCTTCAGAGGGGCCTCTTCACTTCAGGGTCAAATTCATTCTCTTTAGTTTTGCATACAAGGCCCTTTGGGATCTGGCACCTTCCCACTGTCTGGTCCCTGGTCAGACTTCCCAGCCCCGCCCTTTGATCCAGATGTGCCAGAAAACCTTCACCTGGGCCCCAGAGCCTTGGACTGTATCCCTGGGTGGCTGCTTTTTTCCTTCCCCTTCTTCATGCAGTTGGGCAAGCCCAGCCCAAGCTTCTGCTCTGGGAGGGTAGAATTTGGGTCCCTAAAGCTAGGTTAGCTGCTCCTGTTTGGGCTCCAGAGTCCCTATGTTTCCCATGTTTCCACTTGTCACACTTACTTTAAGGGCCATTTTCTCACCCACCTCACTCTTTCCCTTCTCAGCTTAGCTACAACCAGTACCAGGCTGGGCTGAGAAGCGTGCTGGTTTTTATGCCTCACTCCTCGTAAAAGTGAGGTTTGATTGGCCTGCAATGAAGCCTAAGCCTGGGGCCAGGGGTGTGGGTTGAAAAGCTCTTCAGGTTGTTCTGGGCTGAGCACAGTGTAATCCTAGCACTCTGGGAGGCTGAGATGGGTGGATTGCTTGAGCTCAGGAGTTCAAGACCAGCCTGCACAAGAGCGGAACCCTGTCTCTAAAGATAGTTGGGCGTTGTGGTGGGCACCTGTAGTCCCAGCTACTCAGGAGGCGGGGGCAAGAGAATTGCTTGTGCCTAAGAGTTGAGGTTGCTGTGAGCTAATGGATGCCAGAGCACTCTACTGAGGGAAACAAAGTAGGACTCTGTCTCAAAACAAAGAAAAGAAAACCTCCCCACGTTGTTCTAAGGCGCAGCGAAAGTGGAGGCTACCATAATTTGCAGCATGTGACGTGGGGCCACCTGCCAGGGAGTATGACCTTGAACTCACAACCCCACTGTATTTGCAAAAAGTTGTGTTGAGAGAAAACTATTCATCCATTTCTCTGGCTCAGTGACACTAAGTAGCTGTACTATTCCCTGCTATGCGCCCCCCACCCCCACCCCTCCAACCAGTCTACCCACTTGTTGGAAGAAACTACCTATATCACTATCACCTGTAATGGGGATGGTCTCCAAGCCACACCCCAAATCCAAGGAGCCAGAGCTGGGGCCTTGAGTATAGGCAGGTTACCCGACAGTCTTCTCATCCACACTGCTGCTCCATAGCTCAAAATATTCTAAAGCGGGCCTGACTTGAAGAGGCCGGCTGGAAAGAGAAAAATGAAGAAGGGGATGGTGCCTGTGGCTCAAAGGAGTAGGGTGCCGGGCCCATATGCCAGAGGTGGCTGGTTCAAACCCAGCCTCGGCCAGAAACTGCAAAAAAAAAAAAAAAAAGGGAAGAAGGGCCTTTAAGGGAACCAAGGACTGGAGAGAGACTCAGCTCCAGTCAATTTTTGTCCTTTGAGAGTGGAGCCCTATGTTGTCAAATTCCTCTCCTCCCTTTTGAAGAGATAACCCCCAAATCTGGAGTTTTAAAATGTGAAATCTCTCATTTAAAGTCACAACTAGAACAAATAATTGAATGCAAAGCACAGGCCAAACAAAGCTCACCTGAGTACTGCCTTTGGCACTTCAGTGTTTGCTAAACCCTGCGTGCCCAGGGAGCTGAGTGGTGGCCTGGCCGTGCCTCACCGGCTCTCTGTCCTCAGAACTGTTTTACTGCTCTGGGACTTGGGCCAGAACGCAGGAGGGTACAGGAAACAGCCCCTGAGACTTGTGCTGTACGTGCACTTGGAAGGCTGTTTGAGGACATTGCTCCTTACGTTCAACAGTGTTCACTTCATGCCAACTCACAAAAAAAAAAAAAAAAAAGAAAAAAAGAAAAGAAAAGAAAAAAGACCTTTGTGGGCTCAGGGCCCGTGAGAGTTTTGTTTGGCCTCAGCAACTGGTGTGCCAGTGCCTTACAGACACTGTGAACTGCGTGGGATCAAGTTTCTGCTGCTAGAAAGCTCAGAGAGCAATTTGTGACCTGTCCTCCTAACAGGTAGGACCTCAAGGTCCCCACTTTGGGGACCTGCCTCATTCCTGGGTTCTCCTGACTTCTTTCCAACTTCTGTTTTCCATGTGTCACTTGTCACATGAGCACCCTTGTACAATTTTATTCCTGTATGTCAAGTAAAGAAGTTAAGTGCTGTTTGGAATACGGCATACTATAAATAAATAAGCCCATAAAGTAGTAAGTGCTCAAAAAAAATCAAAAGGTTATTGAATACATTACTACTTGAATGATTCATTTTGTGGTCCCACCCAGAGCCTTGCACAGAACAGGTGTTCAGGAAATGAGGGGCAGGATGATGGAGTGGAAGGCAGCGGTTTAGAGACGGGGAGGCAATGGCCCTGTCATTTCCTATCAACTAGGACCTTAGCTTTAACCTCTCTTGGCCTCATTTTTCTTCTCTGTACAATGGGGCTAATCTTTGGCCCACCTTATCAGAGTTGTTGGGAGGATTGAATGAGAGAATATATGTAAAGTGCCTGGTACATAATGGGCACTTACTAAGTGAGAACTATGATTAATTTAATAATTAAAACTCCCTCATGCTACATATGTGAATGTCATTATTTAACAAGTTAATACATACAGTAATGTTTGCAGCATGAGTGTGGATACTCCCTCTACTCAAGCCCATTGGATCTGACAGAGAAGCCACACGTCCCCATTGGTCAAACAGAAAGGCAGTCCAGGAAGCCCTCAGCAGGACCGGCAGATAGCTCGGGTGCAGGAGACCCTGTCCTGCCTGCCCCCACCTCTTAGCACTCCAGCTCTGTCTTCTGGTCACGTCTGGAAGCCCCTGGCAGTTTTCTGCAAGCTTCCTAGATCCTCCCTGTTCCCTGAATGCCCCCTCTCCTGTGGTCACTAAGTGAGCAAATTCATGTTGAACAGTTCCTTGATCTTGCTTGATAGATGCACACAAGGTGTCTGTCACATGGTACAAGGAGTGCATTCAAGAGACGGGTGAATGTCACTTCGGGGGCTCGTTCCTAAGGGTTGGACGCCAGGTGGACAGTTAGAAACGAATCCTCTAACACCTTGAGGGGGATTCATCACAGAGCTTTGCGATGGAAGGTGGTCTGTGGGAATTTTAGTCTGCTCGAGTGCCACAGTAGTGTTCAGAAGAGGCATTATTGTGTACGGAAGAGGTTATCAAAGTGTGGCCCCAGACCAGGAACATTGGCACAGACAGGGAGCAACTCGGAAAAGCAAAATTTCCATCCCCACCCCAAAACTACTGACTCAAAAGATTTGGGGTTGGAGGGTATTGAGCACCCTGTGTCTTAACAAGCCCGCGGCTCAGGTGCACAGCCAGTGTGGTGTGGGGCATTCCAGTTCTGAGTCTCAGTCACCTTCTCTGTAAACGGCTCTGTCGGGGAATCCCTCTTGGCACTGGCTTTGTGCTGAGCACCTGTGTTCTCCAGCCGTTCATCAAACCAGCTTTTGAGGGTCAGCTGACACCTGATGCTATACTGTGTCAGCCAGGAATCCCAGGATAAGGGCTCTAGCAGGGAGGAGAGATAGGACAGAGGGAAGGGAAACCTGATCTGAAGCTTAGCTGGGGGCCTTGAATGCCACTCTGCTTGCAGTAAAGGCTTAACTGATTCCATAATTTTTCTACAGGAAAGCAACAGGATCCTTGGGATTCCAGCCATCCCTAGGGCCACCTCCAAGTCCATGGAGGGCTGTTGGAGGGAGGCTGCTGAGACCAGTGAGTCCCCCAGGTTGGGTTAGAGCTTCTTCCACTTCTCCTCCCGTCTCGGGCTGGCTTTGGCTGAGCCCTGGGGAAGGGCGGCTGCGGGAGGCCTCCTTATCGCCTGCCCTGGCTGCCAAGACAAGGCTGATGCTTCCAGCAAGAGGCGCCTGGGAGGGCAGCCCATGTCTTTGGAATGCAAGGACCACGCAATGCCTTCCATATGGCCTCAGGGCTGGGTGGCTCTGGGCTGGACCTAGGGGACAGACTCTGGCAACCAGCTGCTCACTCTCAGCCCCTGGTCCTCCTTTTGCTGCCAAAAGGCACGTTTATTTGTTCATTGTCTGTCTCGCCCACAAGCCTGCGCACTGTGAGCAGATTAGCAAGCCCAGCACAGTGCCAGGCACATAGGAGGCAGCCAAAGGAACTGAAGGATGAATACCAAGTAAATGACTTATTCGTGGAAGGCTTTAGAGAGTCTTTGGCTTAAATAAACCCAGCACACACTTCCCCAGAGCCCCAGCTTCAGCCAACATTCTGGGAACCTTTCACGGGTGAGGACCATTCCCTTTAAACGTGCAATCGCAGCCCACTTGCGTCACCGATTGGTCAGGTGCTGTGATCTCCAACTTGGCCCTAGATGAGAGTTGGACTGGAGGTGATGATGAGACTCGCCCGAGGTCACGCAGCTAGCAAGGAGCAGGACAGGAGCCAGGTGAAAGGACTCCAAGACCAGTGCTCTTTCTATTCAAGCTCCTGAGGGAGGAAACCCCTTGCTGAAACTTTAATCCTGCTTGGCCTCCCTGCGGGGTTTCTCACTGGAATCCCAGAATTTCTAAGGCTTGTAAAGTAAGGGACTTGTCCCCTTAAAAAAACAAAGCATAGAAGCCTCCAGTAAACTTTACTCTTTTCCTCTCTCAGAGGATTTCGAGCTTTCAAATTTAAGGATGCAGCATTCAGCATTGCCCTAAAGAGAAGTCTGTAATTTTCCTGTGGAGTTTATGTAATAACCACAGTGGCACTTTTATGTAATTATTATTATTATTGAGACAGAGTCTCATTTGTTGCCCTCAGTAGAGTCCTATGGTGTCACAGCTCACAACAACCTCAAATTCCTGGACTCAAGTAATTCTCTTGCCTCAGCCTCCTGAGTAGCTAGGACTATAGGTACCTGCCACAATGCCTGGCTATTTTTAGAGGCAAGGTCTTCCTTTTGCTCAGGCTGGTCTTGAACTTTTGAGCCCAGGCAATCCACCTGCTCGTCCTCCCAGACTGCTTAGGATTATAGGCATGAGCCACTGAGCTTGGCTTATGTAATAATTTTTAATGGGTTTATGGAATTATAATCCACTTACCATAAAATGCACACTACCTTTACATGACTTTAAATTATGTATTTTGTCCATTTAAACCAAATTTATATTTTGAAAATAGGACATCATTTATAACTAAAAGCAAGTCTTCTAAACTGCGTCAGTCAGATTGATTTACAAGGTTGGGCAATTAAGTTTGAGAACTCATTCTACAAAAAGTGCTACATCCCTCCGTGCTGAATATCACCATAGTCACCTTTGAAGTACTGCGCTTGGGAAGCTCTGTGCTGACACCAGCGCCTAGTCCATCCTTCAAAGCACTTTTTCTCGGATGAGTTCACAAACGTAATGGTCAGACCTCATATGATGACAGCTCTGATGGCCATTCCAGATAAAGAGTTCCAAAATTGCTTTGAAGGGTGGATTAGGTGTCAATGTAGAGCTTCCTAAGGGGAGGACTTCAGAGGTGACTGTAGTGACATTTAGCATGCAGGGATGTAGCACTTTTTCTAGGATGAGTTCTCAAACTTAATTGTTGGACCTCTTATTGTTAAGGAGTTGACTTTCGTGCCTGTGTGCTCTGTCAAGTCTGAAGGCTACAGGGCAAGCCACAGAAAGGGTTGGTGGGACGTGGCGCTCCTGTCTCCATGGGGGAATTTCTCCTATAAGGAGACCTTAGTTCTGTTCCTAATGCTTTTCAACAGATTGAATCTGACCCAACTTGACCAACTAGGATAATCTCCTGTACTTAAAGTAAGCAGACTGTACACATCCGTCACATTTACAAAATACCTTTATAGCAACTTCAACATGATTATTGGATTGAATAATCAGGAACCATAGCCGAGCCAAGTTGATACACAAAATTAACCATCATGTGGGTGAAGTTTCGGTCTCCACATCTACTTTAATATGTCAGAGACCGAGCCATGGAGGGGACACAGAGGCCAAGTGGGCAGTACAGACCTGAGCAGGAGTTAGAAGAGCTGAGCAGGTATAACCCTGGGCAGGGCAAAGCTCACTTTGAAATGAGAGAACCTTGGTTTGCTTCCTAGCCTGTTGATGGGATAGCTTAACTTTGCTTATGTTCCCTAAACTCTGGAGGCTATGGATACCAACCTGGCAGTGTTGTTTGCTTATTGTTTCATCGGTCATTAAACATTTATTGAGTTTCTACTGTTTTCCAGGCACTGGGTGCTTGTGAGGCTCAAACAACAAGGACTACAATTTATTAAGCACTTACTAATTGCCAGGCATGGTTCTAAGCTTTTTATGTGGATTGGTTTTATTCCATCCTCACACAGCCTACCAAGGGGGCATGTCTATGATCCCATTTTATAGATAAGGAACACTCATCAAAGCATTTGACTCTTTTTTTGGGGGGGGAGAACACATTAAAATTTGCTTTAATACTTCTTTTTTTTTTGGGGGGGGAAACACTTGTACTGAATGAACAAGAAGTATTTTTATGCTATTATTTGTATCTACCATGCCATAAATTCATAGGGGAAGAGGTTCCAGTACCTCCAGGAGGCACCTTGCTATTGAATGTGACAAAGTGTTGATGGACTTTTGAATTCATGGGAAATAGATTCCAGCACCTTGTATCACTGTTACATGGGGACTATTGGTTATCCTGTGTGCTATGCTGTACAC